>OMKK01051436.1:3732-14286 GCA_900302305.1 Polymixia japonica
GACGATTATGAATTTCACACGAGCTAGAGGGCAAAGCTGGGTCTAAATGTAAATGCGGACGCTTCGATGTGAGGGGCATGGTGGCGTCCCTTCATTCGCTAGCCGTCCCAAAGCCCCGGCGCCGCTGCTGCCCTTGCGAGAGTGGGGGAAGGGCCGGAGAGAGAGAAGCACGTTTCAGCTTCATCTGTCTCCCTCGCCAAAGTCTTCTCCCCAGAGGAAATCGCGTGTGCGGGCCTCCATCAGCCCCTTGTGGAGCCACTTCACGTGTCCAGCCCCAGCTGCGCTGAAGCGCGTTCCCGCGCGCGGCCCTCTCATTTCTCTAACGGATCGCGAAGCCCAACATCCCTGCCATCACAGCATCACCTGACTTAAACCTTGGCCAGCCCTTTCTTAAGTGTCTTAAAATATCAGTGGTTGGAGACGCCGATGATGAAGAGCCGGTCCAGTGGTGGTACGGGACGCTCCGAGAGTCAAAGCCTAAACCACAACTCTGTTCATGACACATCTTTAGCAAAGTGCCTCAGGCAACAGACTGGAGATGTGCCAACACTTGACCGCAGCGCCTTTATGAGGTCTCTCTGCCTCTCGCTCTCTGTCTGTCTCGCTCACCATCTCACTCACACACATCTGCCAGCGGTAACTATTTTAGAGGTATACCTGAAAGGCTATGGTGGAACCAATGACTTGTTTTAGGTGTTTTTATTTTGAGATCTTCAGATGCTCACCAAAGACTGAAATGGAAGGGATCCAACCTCACACCCAACCTCTTGTCAAGTTCAAGAGCTTCTATGAATCACAGTTAATTGCTGACTATTATACATTTTTACAAACATCGTAACTGATATTTTTGGCTGGACCGCAACAGCGGGGCTGACTGACTGACTGACTGACTGACTGACTGACTCACTCACTGACTGAGTGATGAAGTTACACCATTCGTTGTTTACAGTCACGTGATTCTGATGACACGCAAACTTCAGAAATGGATGAAAGCCCGTACTAGAGAGAGAGAGAGAGAGAGAGAGAGAGAGAGAGAGAGGGGGAGAGAGCCCGTACAGTAAAAACACTTTTAGTAAAAAGTGAGATGTGTGGTAAACCAGTTTACCTTTCTTTATTAGTTTAGGTTCATCTTTAAAAAGTGCGGCGATGCCGTTGAAACCCACTGGGGATGACGCTGGATCTGATTGTTTGTCTCCATCGGTTCGTTGCTATGCTCGTTACTATGTGATGACACGGCACTTTCATAGCATATTGGGCTTATTAAAAAAAATAATCAATGCAGATTGTGTGGAGAAAACAATCTGAGATGTGTAGTTCTGGGAAAAGACAAAAGAAAAAACAAAAGAAAATACTGCAGTTTCACACAGTTTTAATGTAAAATATTAGAACGGGGTATCAACGGGGTACTTGGCATTTCTTTTATCATTGACAGCAAAGAATCTCTGAATTCCCATTTTGTTGAGCACCAGTTTGACATTTGCAAAACAAAGGCTTGTGCATTGTACCGAAGTCTTTCAAATCAGTCTCTCTTAAAGGGGTCATATTTTGCTCATTTTGCTCTTTATGTTTATCCGGGGACTCCACTAGAGTAGCTTTGCATGATTCACAGTTCAAAAAATTCCTTATTTATCTTATACTGGCCCTTTATGCAGCCCCTCCATATTAGCTACTGTCTCTTTAAGGCCCCCCTCCCTATAAGCCCACTTTCTTCTGATTGGCCAACATCCTCGTGCGGGTATGGAAAGTGAAAGTAAACTGTAAACCTACTAAGTGACACATAATTTCTTGTTCTTGATTGGAAACGGCAACTTCTCAAATCCAATTGTACATGTTTGAGCCCGAATCTAATCCGGAATATGAGAGTGGACAGCACCAACATCTGCAGCAACAAAGATTACAGCAGGACGTCTGATTACTTATTACTTGAAAAAATGTTGTTGTAAAGACGTGCATGCATCATCTTTCCCTCGTTGTCTTTGACCGGGGAACTTTTGTCACTGCCTGGAGCAGATGACCATATAAGGAAATCCATCCTGAGTTGACATCAGCTCGTGCAGAAAGTAGAAAAAAACATTTGAAACCTAGCGTTCAGAGCAGTCTGAAGCCTCAGCTTTTTGAACACAGGGATTACTTTATCATTCGTTTAGCTCATTGTTTGACACGGTGAACACGTTTAATATGAACATCTGACATTATAAAATTATACATTTGTCAGAAAATAAGGAAAAGCATAATATGTTGCCTTTAAAATACACAGCAATGTCACCCTGACCTTTGTCACATTTGAGAAGTGCTATTTACTTCAGGTCCCCATTTACAGCACGTGGCACTTTCAAAAGTCATGAGGCTTTCCGGTTATTCTTAAAACTCATATTTTATATACATAGAATATGTAATTTGTCAGGTTGTCACTTTGCACATTGCTGTATTGCTACTGAAAATACACTACAGTGAAACAATGCTATCACAAGCTTTTTATAGAGCCAAGTGATTCACAATGTATTCACAGGCAGACTCACCTGTTTCAAAACCATGTTTCTTCCCAGTTTGAAACAGGTGCTTTCAGCAAGGAGCAAAAATCACAAGGGCATTGTGCATGTATTTATAGTACCTCTGCTTTGAAATGAACACTGTGCAATACAATGGTTGGGAGCAAAGGAAATCGTTGTGAAGGTTATGGTAATGGTGTCACAGTAGCACAATTGAATCCTCTGAAAAATGGGGATCACATTATAGTAATTTTTAGATAATTAAAATCCTTGATAGCTATTAGATGGTTGCATAAAAAGTGCGCTGTGAATTTCCCAAGGGGATTAATAAGTACAATCTGAAGCCGGCACAAAGTCTTTGAAGGTATGCAGAGAAATAGATGTATGATTCAAAAGAACAATCTATAATATGGCCACAAGCGGTGATGGCGGAGTTCATAGATGCTCCTATGCATCTATCCTTTTTAAATGGTCTCAGGGATGGCCTATATGTACTTTAACACTAGAAGCGCCAGGCCTGCTGCATCCAATTAGTCAGCGATTTTAGCGGTCACTTGACCGCCCATACGTGACGTCATTATGGTTTCCAGTGTGTTTGGTCCTTTATGTGAAAATAAACTAAACTTGAAAACTAAACTCATCCTAAACAGGAAGCCATGACAACCATGTCAGCCAGGAAGTTCCTGGGTGTGTGTGTGTGTGTGTGTGTGTGTGTGTGTGTGTCACCAGGAGAGCACTGTGAGGAGCATGTGATGCACTTCAAGCAGCTGTTTGGAGACCAAACCCTGATGAAAACTGCTACTGTCTGAACCACTGGATACCACATATACACACACTAAAACACACACACACACACACACACACACACACACACACACACACACACACACACACACACACACACACACACACACACACACACAGGATACAAAACAAACTGTATTCAACAAATATCTGGACTGGACCTGGATGGCCTGGACTGAGCAACATACTCCACACCTCACTGTAACAGTGTTTCTCATCTGCTGGATCAAGACATGAAAACAGGTCATGACACGGTCCCAGACATGTTAGCCCTTCTCACATTACGCTTAGCCGTTAACAGCATCTTTCTAGAACCTTTTCACCCTGGGTTAACTAAGATTAGATTCACATTATCACATTGTAAAGTGGGCTAGCTAGCTTTAGCGCAGGGCTAGGTAGTTCTGCTCTGGACTTCACAGGGTTTGACAAACAAAATGTTGTCTCTCAAATGTTTAAAGAAATTACACAACCTCAACCACTGTTGCGGTCCGGCCAAAAACCTAAAACAGGTCTGTATGGTTCTCTGTCGCTCTGACTGATGCAGTGTAAATGTAGGCTAAATAAGCTTTGGTCAACTGCTTGTAAGGTTAAAGATTAAAATATCCTCTTCCTTCTGTGCAGTAGAAGGTCTATAGTAAATGCCATGAAAACAGGTCTGCAACTCTGTCTCATGTCAGGATTTAAAAATCAGCTCTTTTGAAAACTTCATCAGTCAAAACCAGTTAGAAAAAAGTGTAGTGCGTTGTCACTGTATTATTGGTGGTTTCATGTTGGAAAATCAATTATACGTGTAGTTTTTGTCATGTCGCTGCTTGGTGGCTGTTGTGCTGTTTCTGTCTTTCAATCACAGGAGGATTGCTGGCAGGTGTATGATTGGGTTGACTGCCTTCAGGTAGGGGGAGGCTCTCTCTTAATCCCCAGCATACACGTTTTGTTCAGTTGTATTCTTCACTGCACAGTACATATTACACTACATTTTACTTGAGTATTCCATCTATACTGAAGCTTCTTATTTTTCTGTTAAACTAATTTTTTCTTTAATAAATATTTTTGTAACCTTTTGCCATGTGGGGTATTCCCTTTGTTGCATTGCCCTGAGCCAGGCAGGTGTAACACTTCCAACACTAACTTCAAGGACAAAACAAGATTTCAGGAAACAAATGTTTGATTGAGCTTATTTATTCCAAAATTTCATACTTTCTACAGTGTAAAAGGTCACGATTTTAATGAAAGTTGAAAAGCAGAAAAAAGTTATAAAGAAATATGAAGGTAAGGTAAAAACAACAGAGTAACCAGAATAGCAACAACATCCATACAAAATGACTTACTAGAGGCAAACAAATCACATGACAATCTGGGAAAAGAGATAAAAACCACATATTTAGAAAAAGATCAGTAGTTAGGGTGTTATGTCGCAGATTTTAGAACACACTCAACTGACAGAAAAATATGGAATACACACCAGGGTCTGGAGCATCAGAAATAATTAAAGTGAATATCAACACTATTCACACTAGTGTATAAAAAAAAAAAAAAATAACCAGAATTTTCAACAATAACATGAAATATATCCCATGTTAGGAAAACAACATGAAGAAGCAATACTAGTTATCTGAGAATAAAAGAAACATTTAACATGTAAATTTCTTATTGTTAACAGACGCTCACACACTTACAGTGCACAGTCATAAGAAAATAGACAGCAGTAATGTATAATATGACCAAAAGGATATATCTTCATACTTTAAACGTGTACATTTTATACAGTTCTGTTTTCATTTAAATATACTATAATACTGTAACAGCTCTTGCGATGCACATTTGAGCAGATTTCATGTTTCATGTGTTCAAGTATCCTGAATATTCTGTATAAGTTGTTTTTTTTTTTAAGCAGCAGCAACATGGGCGGCCATTTTGTTAGCGATGATAGTTGTAGCTTGATTTAAAGTGCTGCGATTTTCATGTTCCTGCCTAGAGTCCCTTTTTATAAGTGCTTCAGTGATTACTACAAAAATAGAGCTTTTAAGGGGCAACAGAATGAGGCTTTCAATTTGACCTAAACCTCTCTCCTAATGGGAAAGAAAGTCCTGAATGTTATTGCTACTAAAGAGAATAATTTCACATGAACAAGGTTTGGCACTTTTGCTTGGTCTTATACACTACAAATGTGTTTGTTACCGCAAAATAGAAACAGAAATCAGAGACACTCGTAACCGCTTCTCAACTTCAAAGCCATCATTTGAAATACACAAATAGTTTGCCATCTCGAATGCAATCACAGAAGTGCAAACAAAATGATGGTATCTTTTGTCTTTTATACCAGAGGAAAGATGATGTCTTCATGGTCTGCACCTCAGAACGTTCCATGCTTCCAAAGATAACGAGTGTCTCAAAATGCCGAATTCTAAATTAGTACATTTTAGTAATGCTAATAGGGTGTGGATAAATATGTATGAATAACCAGATTCTATATGACTATTTCATCATGATTATTTTGAAAACAGTGTGATAGAAATTGTCAGTAAAATAGTATAAACAGAGTGCATCAACTTGGTACTTGTAATGTAACCAATGATCAAAAGCTTTCATGTCGTTGTTGGTGACAAAACTACAGAAACTGCCTTTCCCTAAGTGCCTCTCCTTTCCAGCATGTTTCCAATCTTCCGAACAAGCCTTTGATATTGAAGACGTGTCTCGAATAAGTACATTGCTTTTCTCTGAGCCAGGAGGACATGGAGAATTTCAAACAAAACAAAAAGAAATCGCCTCTTTAATCTCCACTGTCTTCCTTGAAACAACACTGGGACACAGTTTAACCTGATTGGACAGTAGTCAAGTGAAAGGAAACATCAGACATGAGACAAGAACAGAACAATGTAGACCAATAAATACCTACGACAAGAAATCTCAGTTTTGGCCTGTGAGTCAGATCGACCATTGTTTTCCTTAGCTTTTTTTTTTTTTTTTAATCTTTCACATGAATCATAAACATAAAAAAGGAGATACTGTTGTTTTGACAATGGATTTCAGAGACTTTGTGCTCTTTTCTCCATGCCCATTCCACACGTAGGGTTGGATTATATTGCCCGCTGTCAAATTCCTCTTTTGAGCTCCAAGACAGACAGAGAGAGGGAGAGAGAGAGAGAGGGAGAGAGAGGTGGTGGTGATTGTCTAGTGTGGCTTGCAAACCCTTTACAGTTTGGGAAAGTGAGATACACACAGTAGTAGGGAACAGAGTCTTATTGGCTGGCTCGAGTTAATTAAATCCACACACACACTCAAACACACACACATTGCTCACACACCGCTAAACACCATGGCCCATTTTGGTGAGGTATCACAGTACAAAATGCCACATGAATCAACTTTAACACACAGCTTGACCAATAGGTCTAAATTTCTCCAGTATTCGATGTGGCTTTCTGCTATCCAAATGAGTCCTCTAAATCTTATGAAGGTTATTTGGTATAATGGGATTAACCAACATTTCAAACTGAAAAAAAAAACGTTTTCAAGTTTCCAGTTTTCTCTCTGTTCACATCAATCTGACTAAAATCAACAATCCACAACCATTTTGCTGACGGTCTGTTAAACGGCAAAGCCTGTTCGTTTCACACAGAAAAACAATCAAAGAACTCATTAATACATATCTCCCCTAAGCAGAGAGTTGAGATGATGGTCTTTCGTCCTTCTTCCACTGCAACATGTCTGCTTAGGACTTTGTCTTGAATTGAGATTTGTGAGACAAAAAGTAAAAAAACAAAACAACAAATCAGACTAGTGCATAGATGGAGAAAGCAGAAGCAACCTGTTCCACTGAGTATTCAATTTTTTCTTTCTTTTTTTTTGTTGAACACAAGAGCTGCAAACGACACGGGGGCCTCAAAAGACAACATAGAACAATATACGGCAGACCAGACAGATATAGAGAATGGGTTTAGCGCTGCACTCTTGCTAATTTGACTGGGCGGTGAAGAGTGTGGATGTCCAATGGGTCTGCCACACTGCCGACTCCACGTCATGTGACCTCAGCGAAGGCGATGTGATTCTGCACGGGGACAGAAAAAAAACAACAGCAGGGTGAGACAAGTGCCGGGAATTTGTTTTTTTTTTAATTGCGCGACCAGGATACTTTTATTTGGATCAGGCCCTCCAAATAAGCCTAAAGTGCTTTTGATTATCAACAGATTAAGGTAAGGGTCACATGATGTATATTGGGTTGAGCATTCACTTGTTGAGGCAATTTTAGCTCACCTACAACATCTATGAGGGGAGTCTCCAAATAAAGGAACCACCCGAGGTGGTTTTTCAGCAGAACTTAAGCAGAAAGCTATAAAGGAAGAGCATTAGAACCGGAGGAGGCTTGGGCCTTCAGCTCTGTGTAAGGGCAGAAAACGATCATGTTTACCCATCATGCATGTAAAGGCCAAAACATGTCAGCTCGGGACCTGTCTCCTTGGAACGCCACTACCCGGACTTCCACAACTTCCAAAACTAAAGCCTGTCAATCAATAAAGTCATGCTAAACAAACACACAACCCAAGCCTGGCTATGCCCACAGAAAACACTGGCAGCTTTTACAACCTAGGTATAGAGAGACATGGATGGTGGAGGTTGGGGGGCAGCGTTCAGTATCTCTACAAGTTGAGATTTTGTAATCTAGTGCGCTGGGCATGTTAGGCCATGAAGCACAGAGGAGCAAGGGTCATGGACGAGGGAGGGGTAAGGCTGGGGTGGTGTCTTGATTCTTTTCTCAAGTGGCTAAACATGTTGCCTTAAGATGAATGGCTGAGCCTCAGAATCCATTTTAGCATGGCCCGCAGGGTGGTGGTGGTGGTGGTAGCAGAGTTTGGTGGTAACTGGAAGCAGCCATGCAGAGTTACTGGGTGGGGTGGGGGTGGGATGAGGGGCGGTTACTGAGGTTACGCAGGGGAGTTCAACTGTAGCCCCGCTAGCTACAGTACCTTGGTAATCAGCTTCCACTGCCATATAGCCCTTGTCAGCTCCCCAGATCTGAAACCAAACCAGACCTGGTCAGGTAGTGACCGATGAAGCAAACACCTCTACTGATAGAAGAAGAACACATTTCAAAATGACAATCTGACATTTACTGGTCTGCTGAGGTTGCCTTCATCTCCACCTGAAGCATTAGCTCACAACTTATGACACGGTCCAGGCCTGGCCAGCAATCTCATGTGAAATGAATGACAAAATAAATAAAACCACTTGTAGTCGAATCCAGTTCATTGAAGAGGTGACAACATCCCTTCCAATGAGGACTAAGTGGTATTACTTAGTTCATTAGCACCAGAATAAAACACGGTGTGGTATCTGATCGATGATCTAGATCTCTCCGAGTTACAAAACATTATCTAAAATCTAAGTGTATATTGTTCACTAAATGTATGGATTGGATCAGTAATCGGTACTGACAGCTCAGTACTCAGAATAATAATCAACAATTAACAAGAGGTATCAGCACGTCCCGTCTTGCAATCAAAGCTAGAACTAGGGCTCTTTATAATTTCAAACTTAGTCAACTCCCATTTTGCTGGGTTGTGGAGCCCAGGTTTTAGAGTTATGGTGGCTGATACGTTATTATTATATTATTTATCATGAAAACACACACACCCTGTATATGTGAGGTGCGTGAGATTGTTTTGAAGTGCCTGGCATCAATGTTTTGGCCATTTTGACCATGCTGTGGTTGGACAAACGCTGTTGAGTAAGTCAGTCACAGGTACAAGTCCGACAATTCTACATACAACACAACAGGACCGCAGACGGAGACGGTGATGCACAGCGTACCGTCGTATCGTAAGTCGTTTCTTTTGTCCAAGATTACTGATCGCAAAGCTTCGTCTTTTATCTCGTTCATTTTAGTTTTCCCACTTGATACATGTATCCATGACATGTATTCATTAGATAGAAATGTCCCATCTATATTTCACCGTGAAGGACTTGGTCATGCACGGCTCCCTATTGTATTATTGATGAGGGCGTCGTATTTGTCATTGAGCCCCCTGCGGTTCTCACATGTTTTCAGTCTCTTCACACTCGTTACATGTATGCGCGCGCAAAACTAAATCGGACGCACAGCAGAATCTGTGCTGAAGACTCGCGTGGAAAGTGGAAAGACAAACACTGGAGATGTGGATCTCTTTCTCCCTTCATGTTTTTACTTGAAAAGGGAGAACTATTAGCATATATATTGAAGTAAGGTTCTCTCACAAATGACAATTTTCCCTGTCATGCATCTATAATAGCAGGCTGCAGTAATCTGCAACCAAACCCTGGAAGCGTGCATTTCCTGCCGGGGTGTTTCATTGACGACAACAAGTAAACTATTCAATATTCCACAAAGCAGATCGGCGCAGAAATCCGAGATTAAACCATTTACTTGTGTGTCTTTCGGGGAGATCATACTCCAGTAATTGCTTTCCGACCTTAAGCACGTGGCGGCGAGACTTAGAGAAGAACCAAATTGATATCACTCACAGCCCCCTCCCGAAGAATCTGGGGGGGGGGATTCATTTTTTCGAGAGCTGAAAGGTTTCCTCCTGCCCTGGCATTTTGTTGCGCTGTGGCGTATGCAGCTTCCAGGCATCTTTAGTGTGGCTCTATTTTTAGAGCAGGCAATTTTTCCACCACGCCCATGGTAGTCAAGGTGAGATTTTCTCTCTCTCTCTTTCTTTGCCAGACAATTGAGCGCAACACCTCAGCGAGAATAGATTGTGAACAGAATCGTCGAGCAGAAGCCCGTGTTTAGGTTTGACTGCCGGACATGTGACTTGTTTGAGAAAGCTAACACTGTTAAGTCGCACGCTGAGCTCAAACCAGAAGTCTCGGGGAGATGTGAAAGGGGAGGCTCACTGACATGGAGAGAGAGAGAGAGAGAGAGAGAGAGAGAGAGAGAGAGAAGCAAAGAAAAGCACTTCAAACACACGTGTCAAATACTCTGGACCCTGGTAACACTGGCTGAATTAACCTCATCCTCTCTGTGGCTTCACGTGGATGCGAACATGTTTTGGTCACTGGGGGCTGTGGTGGCTAGATGCACACCAGATGGCTAGTCAGCATGTCAGTGATAGAGAGAGAGAGAGTGAGAGAGAAAGAGACAGAGAGAGATGCAGAGAGAGAGAGTGAGAGAAAGAGAAACATCGAGAGACAGTGAGATAGAGAGACATAAAGACATAGAGACAGAGAGAGAAAGAGAGACAGTGAGATAGAGAGACATAAAGACAGAGACAGAGAGAGAGAA
>OMKK01051445.1:13608-30667 GCA_900302305.1 Polymixia japonica
TACTATCTGAAAAACCACCTGCGCCCAAACCCTGGGAAAACCCAAATCTGCAGCTTCCACCTAAAAAACAGAGAGGCCAAACGGGAGCTTGACGTAACCTGGGATGGAATAAAGCTCGAGAACCATCAGCACCCAGTCTATCTGGGAGTGACTCTAGACCGCACCCTCAGTTACAAGGAACACATCAAAAAGACGAGAGCCAAGGTCTCCACCAGGAACAGCCTCCTACGACAACTGACCAACTTGAAGTGGGGGGCTCACCCGGGCACACTGCGCACATCAGCACTAGCCTTGTGCTTTTCTGCCGCTGAATATGCCTGCCCAGCATGGAGCAGGTCTTGCCACACCTGCAAATTAGACCCTATCCTCAACGACACCTGCAGGATTGTGACCGGGTGCATCAAAACAACCCCTGTACACTGCCTTTATGCCCTCTCTGGCATTGCCACCCGACATCCGTAGAGCCATTACCACACAGGCCGAGCACACAAAGCAGGCCAAAGACCACCGGCACCCACTCCACGAACACTCGGAAACGGCTCAGCTCCAGGAGAAGCTTCCTGGACGCCACCAAAGGACCAGTGAATGGCAGAAGCAATGGAGCAGCCTCGGCAGCCAGACAACCCACTGGAGGGAGAGAGGCATCACTCCGGACAAATGCCTCGCTACCGGCCACGACCAACCTTGGGCTGTCTGGAAAACCCTGAACCGCCTGCGAGTTGGTGAAGGAAGATGCAAGGCATCCATGAAGAAGTGGAAACTAACATCATGATACTTGCACATGTGGAGAACTCCAAACAATGGAACACATCATGAGATGTCGTCAAGCCCCACAATGTACTGGAGATGACCTGGCCAAACCAAACGCCGCCGCGCTCACTTGCGCCAACCACTGGAAGGATGTGATATAGAAAGATGGCCGGACACGATGAAGAAGAAGCAATATAATTTCACAATGATAACCTTTCAGCTGAAATAATATGTTTAAATTGTGTTTCACTGTCTATACTCATGCTAAAGGTGGTTTAGGTGAGGAAAGCCAATCCAATTCCTGTCGTGGAGCACAAACTAAGAGGAAACATGGGAGTGATGGAACGGACATCATGGGAAATTCTAAGGGCCCTTTAGGGACCATTACAAACCACTTACCATATTTATTCCATGAAAAATTCATTCAGTACTTTTCCCACTATGCACAGAGCCATTTCTGAAGTCAAATGCAATGAAAAGCAACATGTGAACATATGGTAGCTTGAAGAATTCAACCGCAGCAGGATGACAGCCTGGAAAATGTTCTTTAAGGACCTGTCAAATTGTATCAGTGACAAAGTGAATTTAGCTTGTGGCATTCCATCTCCGTTCCTTGGATGGTTCTCTTTGCTTTTGCATACTTATAAATGCTGTTGAATTAATTAAGTAAGTCAGAATTATATAATTACTAGTCGGACAATTACTCAAACTTCAAAATCCAATTTTTCCCGAAAATTTCCTAAAATCTTTTGCAAGCTAAACACATACTTTATTTAAGAATTACTGGTGTGTAGTCGCTGTTGTACATAAACAGTACATTTGCCACAGCAGAAGTGATTTTTTTTGTGTCATAGTTGGAGAGGTCTTCCTCTTCTATTACTAGCGTTTAGATTTTAGTCCGAGTATTTGGAAGGTGGTGCGCGCCAGCCTTTTTGTTCTCATCCTGTAATTCTGAAGCTGCCAGTTTGAAAGCTTCCTTCCTGTCTGGGAAATTACATTCTAATGGTGCGCTCTTCCCTCTTTTCCAGTCCGTCACAGCTGTCTAATGACTGCATCAGTGTGTAAGTGGCTGTTCATGATGGATGCCTCCTGTGTTCAGTGTTATCACCTGCAAGCGACTGATATCTGTGGTCCTAAAAGCGATCCTGCTTTGAATTGAAATGCTTTGTATGTCCGTCTCAATGGCCCTCCGTAGGAACTGAGAATTTTGGCCCGGCACCGCGTAGCTTGGTGGTGTAAATATTCGGACCCGTCGCCATATGAATTGCCACACATGGTTCACTCGGTCGAATGCAAAATCACAGATATGACCAGTATTGAGATCTTCTGGATGATTCTTTACAGTCAAATAAAACAAAAGTGTTCCTCTGCTTGTCATTTGCTCTGTGCTTACATAACACCTTAAAAGCTGTGATCTATACGGCAGTCATGTTTTCTGATCAATTTTAAACAATTCTCGATGCATTTTTGCACTTGCTGGCCTGTAGTGGTCTGTAGCTGGGGTTATATAATGCTATGAAGTAAAGTGCTATGACATAATCTATATCATTCACCACACTCACTCAGGTTTGTTCTCTCTTGTTTGACATGTTGAGACATACAGCTATATTATGGCTGTATTAGTTACTGTATCATAGACACATTTTCATATATATATATATATATGCAAAGCTTTCATCTAAGACTCTACGTTACATTAGAATAAAAGATACAATAGACAGTAATGAAGAAATAGCCTTATAGTTCAGCGAGATCAGGTAGATGATAGATGGCCACAGAATACTGCATCAACTTAAATCTCTCTTCTCAGGGAACTGTGAAAGGTTTCTAGCAAACTAAGGCTGCTTTATTTTTTTAAATGTAGAAGTGTGGCTATTTCTTTTCGACTTACCTACCTACATACTAGATTATACTCTTAAATTGCATTATAGTTTTAGAATGAGCCGCGTTGAGACTTAAATGTAAACATCTTTGAAGAATTGAACAGCGTACTGCTGTTTCGCTTGGGCCAGTTTTAGCATTTCACATTTACATTGCAAATGTGAATCGGAAAAAAGGCCTGCCACCCAGCGTCTTTTATCAAGAGGCTATTTTCTAGTTCATTTTCTTATCACACCCTTGAAACAGGGGGGGAGTGGAATTATCAAACACGTAAAGTGAGTGCGACTTAAGTCCATAAGAAGATTTATTTGCATAAGCACAGTGAAAGCAGCTTCCTGTAAACCAGCTTTTCATGAAAAGACCTTTTCAGTATAGAGTATGGTATGTCTACACCTGAATAAGTCTGTCATTTCTCCAATTTATTGGGGGGCAAAAAACAAACAGATTTGAATTTTGGCATAATGATAAATAGGTATGTTTGGAATTAATGTAAATGCATTTTGTGCCTTTGAGTTATTGCAATTCCAAACTTCTCTTTCCTGAGCCTTATTAAGCATAAAAACACTTCAAACCGCTATTGGTCTGAACAGTCACCCCACTTCTGTTTCTTTTGCCTAAAAAACTTTTAAAAGCCATTCAAACACAGGGAACTCCTCTGGATTCACTGCTGAAAATTCACTAAGCGAAAGATGGCTGAAGCCGACTGAAGCAATGTACACACCACAACAACAACGCTGTTGTAATTCCTTGCTTAACTGCAACAGGGAAGCACTTAAAAACCTTTAAAGAAATATGCAGTTTTGTTTGATTCTGAGACAACCTATCAGCTATATACTTCCAGTTTCATTTCTAGATATATAATTAAGTTTTCCAGAGTAGTGACTCAAACCATTGTTTACCACAATGAAAACAATACATTTGTTGCCTCAAAATCTATTGACAAAATCTATTTTTTTTACGCTGAATTGTTTACATCCACTTTTTAGCAAAATTACATGAATTTTTTGTAAAATGTACAAAAAATAATGCTGGAACAAGTGACCCCCTGTGACAGCAAATCAATAATTTCACTAAAACGTTTTCTCAGTCTTTCACAAGACCTCATTGGTATAATATTCTACATCATCTGATTTGCTGTTCATTTATCTCCAACTCATATCAGTATTTGCAACAGAACTCTTTATTATTATTATATTGTGTGGCACAGCTTTTCATTTCAATTACATTCTAAAACGTCACCCAGTGAGTAAGTAATGGAGCTGCATTATGTCAAACATTGAGCCAAAAATCTATGCTACGTCCTGCCAATATTTTAAATGTGCCTTGTTTTGATCAGAAATGTATGTGATTCATCTTAAAATTGTTTGGCTTACCAAAATGTGCCTTGGGACCTTTTTCGCCGCTGTATATCTCCGCAATTGTTCGATACAAGTATCACATATTGATTATTTTCCTCAAAGGATGTGGCAAGAAAACTGACAGTGCCTCAGACATCTGTGCTGTACTTCACTCAGAGGTGCAACAATACAGGCTATGGATTCTGACAGCTCGGGAATAAAAGGACTGGTTTCGGGGACAGAAACACGTTTCCCTGTTTTTCTGTCCTTGACAAAGCATTGTAATTTGTTGACAGACATTTATACGGGGAACTCCAAAATATGTCCTTTTTTTTTAATAACGATTAATTATTCATGAGAACATATGTGAAAGCATACTTACTGAATACTAGTGCACTACTAGTACAACTAGTGCATACAAAGTGTGTAATTTATCAGCCCATCAATTCATCAGGTAAATTATAGTGCATTTGTTCATAGCATATCCAGCGTCTGCATTTATTTCATAAATGTATTTGCATACATCATTTACAAATGTCATTGCATGCACTTACTAATACCTCTGTTAAGAGACATTGAGACTGTATATTTACCCTAACAGTGCAAACATTCCATGACCTTAGGTTCCCTATTATACACAAGAACTAATTTATAAGCATTATTTAGTATTTATAAACTACAGATATTGCTCAGGGTTTTTTTTTAAATCCACTAATTAATATAAATCTTCCTATGTCTCAAAGCCTTAATGTATCACAGGTAAGGTATCACTAAGTGCTTATAGTGACATTTGTTAATGCACTTATAAACAAGGAGTAACTATCAAGGCCACAATGTATACATATAGATACATTTTTACCTTACTGTATATTTATACAGATGTTAAATGAATTATCAACACACGTCCCCTGTGACACAAGAGGATCACGTTTAATGCAGCCTACAGTCGACAACGCTCTTACTTAGGGTGAAAATCCAAACGAGAAACATAACCAGAGGCAGACATTTTACTAAATAATCCCATATGTATTCAAGAGCTAGCCCACAAAACAGCTATACCAACCATCTCAGTATGCTAAAGACATAGCACACTTACTGTAAAATGACAAACTGTGGTATTTAAATGTCCCCCAATGTCCCAACATTCTGATTAGAGAATTTATTCATATGATCATTGTCAGAGGCAATATGAAATCTTTGTTATCTAGTTTTATTGTTCCAGTTAAAGATACAGGGACTATAAGCTATAAAGCTTTGTTTTTTTATGAATGGGAAGAGTACAAATGTAAATTGTGATTCAGACGTTTATCATGATCTTGACCGCTTGCAGAGTGGCGAAATTTATGAGCCCTCGTGGTTATTGTGAAAGTATTGTGAAAGTATTGTGAAGTAAGCCCCTTCTATATTTGTTTTAATCTTTAATCATTGAGTTTATACACAAGGCTAAGGAGGTGGGTGTTGCAGATTTGTTTAGATCCACTGTAGTATATTGTGGGTCTGTTAATAGATACATAGGTTTCTGGCCTGCCTTTTGACTTTTTTGGTTACAGGAAGTGAAGTCATTTCAACCTTTGCTTTTTAAAATCTCGGTAGAAAGTCATGTATTGAATTCTGCTTCCCCCTCGTGGTTGCTCATAATATTGCAACCCCAATATCAAGGGCTATAGTCAATTATAGGGCGTCGGTTATAATGAATGGTGAAGTTAATTGGGAAGTAGAATTTAGCAAAATGCAGTTTACTTTTCACGTAGCTCTGCTCTGCTTCCATCTGTAGTAAACGCATGTAGCCTATAACAGGCCTAAACCTAAACATGCACCGTATAAGCCTAGATAGCCTAGGTACTTTCTTTTACTTTTTAAATATGTTTTCAATTTGATCTATTTGTTGTTGTTTTTGACAGTTTAGAGCGCATTGTCATAGCTGTGTTGGTGAGATAACGTGTGGAACATTTTATTGCAATTTCCTCCTATGATGATATTTGCTGATATCGATGTGGTTTTTTTGTGTTGTTTTTCCACGCCCACTCTGCCGGTCCTATTATAAGATTACTGCTGTTTAGCCAGGAGCAGCAACAGTTTCCTCTCAGATGAAACAGAGAAAGTCATAACAGAACCGACCGAACCAAGTAGCATCAAGGAGATGGCAAATATTTAATTAAAAAAATGGATGCAAACATTGTGGTTATGGGGACTGAAAGCGTCGGTAAATCAGGTAAAAATCAAGCTTTTTATATATTTTGTTTTGCATTTAGTTATTATTATGAATTTTCATGAACTTATTAGGCATGCACCGAAGATGATGTAGGTGTTGGTAGGAATGGTGTTTTTATTATTGTTTTTTATTATTTATTCATTTTAGCACTAACAGTGCGCCTATTAACCAGGAGATTTATTGGAGAATATGGAGATATTGGTAAGTACCCAATTCTCTTTGTACGGTATAAATATCTAACTATTTCAGTATGTGGCCTTTATTAACCTCCATACTTCTCTGTTACAGAATCTATCTACCGTCACAGTTTTATGGTAGATGGAAGGGAAATCACCCTCAATATTTGGGATTCACCTTATTCCAAAGTAAGAAGATAATAATAACTAGATTCTGGCATTTGTTATCGATGACCATTCTTTTATTTATGTTCAGTGTATGAAATCTGCATCAGTTCACATAGAGTAGGTATTCTGTAGCTGTATAGATGCAATTGAAAACGTGCTTCTCGTTTTGCTTGATATTACAGGACCTGTCCATGGAGACATCACTATTTGAGAAGAGGGTCCAGTGGGCAGATGGTTTTGTTCTTGTTTACAGCATCTGTGATAGGGCCAGCTTCAACGCCATTACCAGGCTTATTCACACTATTAAATCCACCAAAGATTGCCTAAACATAGACAAGGTGCCCATAGTAATTGTGGGTAACAAGAGAGACCTGCACCACAGGCGGACAGTTTTAAGTGAGGAGGGCAGACTCCTGGCACTCGCCACAGACTGCCACTTCTACGAAGTCTCTGCAGCTGAGAACTATCACAGTGTGCTCACAGTGTTCCATGGTCTAGTGGACAGGGTGAAGGATTCCAAGTCAGCTACAAAGAGGCCTTTGGGATTCAAGGGTATAGTCAAAAGCATGTCTGCAGTGTTCACCAGAAGACGGACAGACTCCCTGTAGTGAGATCATGAAAGGAGAGGAAGACGTTTTCTGCGTTTACATAATGGATCTGAGACATGTCGTATAATGTATATTCTGTCAGTAGGTTACGTGATGTGCCAAAGGGAACAGTGATCAAGTTGGGTGCTTCTTTACTGTGATTGAAGACTGTGATTGAAATCAAAAGCCATTGAACCTCAAAAGGCTTGGAGATAATGTTTTACAGAGATTGTAGACATTCTGCGATAAGTTATGAAACGATTTTGATTTTACAAATGGCTACTGCACTTTAAACTACCCTAGATTAAGGAAATTACAGAAAGAATGCAAAGTAGCCTCATGTAAAATAAAGATGGATAATATGAAAACGTTCATTGTGATTACATGTGACATGTACTAATGCTAAAAACTAGGTATGCAGGACAATGTTTTCATAACAGGGAAAACAAATCATTTTGTTTTAGACTGTAAGCGAGTTGGATTTTGGCAAATTTTCTATGCACAAACTGAGTGTGCCTTTACTTATTAATATACACCAAAGAAACGGATGTGTTAAGACTGACAAATCTTTTTTTAAACCAATTTAACTTTTTTTATTGTCATATTAAGTTGCTTTATATTTTATGGTATTACAGTATTATTATTCTGTTAAAGTTTTTGATGATTCATTTGCTTGCATGTCTACTGGGAAATTAAAAATATTCAAAAATGTTTGTATATTTATTAAGTCCATGAGCTGTCCACTGATTGAATGCAGCATACTGAACTGTTTGCATAAAAAACATATTTTTCTGATCCTAGTGATTCAAATAAAGTATTAAATGTGCACAAATTCACATCTTTCTGTTGTGTTGATTCTGCTAAATTCAGATATTTGTTGAATGATGTTACATTTATCCAATGTAGCAATGATTTAAAAGATGTTTTCGGATTGGTTTGAAGTTAACTGAAAGGTTGCAATTGCTTTACATAGCTTCACCCCGAAGCTATTTAAAAAAAAAAAAACTATGTTAGGCCTCCATGTATTGATGTTAGTTTGTTTGTTTTAAATGACGATTCTCTGCACTGTATGAGTGCGACACTAACTACTAAACCAAACTAAACCAAACCAAACCAAGTTTTGTAACTACAGCAGCAGTACAACCACCACCACCACCACAGTCTGTACGATGGAGCCGAGGAGCTCTGGATGAATGAACGGAGCGTCAACGAGCCTGTCACCATGGAAACGCCAGGTGTCAAATCTCGGCGTAAAGGCTGTTTTAACGTACGTTACCTACCGTCAGCGTTACGTAAGTAACTAAGCGTATACGGAAACGTTACATTACGTTAAAACTGTCTTTTGTCTCCGACGAGACTTCCGAGATTATATGTGGGTCGATTATAACGCAGCGATCGCTATATAAATAAATGTTTACGAAATATTTATAAATTACGAAACACAGCGGGATTCCCTGCAATCTACACCTTGTGCCTAACATGTCGTTGTTTGGCTCTCTTCAACTTCTGACGATAGATTTATCTCCTGTCTTGTTTAAAGTAACTTTACTTCAGTAGTTCAAATCATACCATTAAAGGATAATTCCGACCGTTTTCGACCTGGACTTCATTTCATGATCAGAATTTAATAATTTCCTTCGTTTCCTTCGTACTTACGGTCTGAGTTGACTTGGATCGCTAGTTTCCAATAAGTATTTCGGGCCAATCACTCAAAAAAAATAAAAAATAAAAAATCCCAAAATCACCCTAAACCAGGATTGACCTCTGAACCAGTGGAGACGCGAGGTACTGCAGCCGGAGGTACTAGAAAATTCTCCATAGTCTTCCATTCAAGTTTATATAAATAAAATAAATTCTTTTCAGATGTCACACTTGGCTCGGTGTCTTTTTATTGTGCAAATACTTTTTCCAGAGACCGATTCTTTACCAGGAGGTCACTTTCTCTTCCGGGCTGTGGCCTGCAACCTGTCCCTCCATTGACCTTTTGTGACCACTCATCTCATTTATTTACATACTGGTGTTCGCCATGAACTGCCTCCACACTCCGCCCCTATCTCCATCAGTTCCTCCCCCTTTGGCCTCATTCAATACGTCACAATTCTCCGTAGTCCGCTTGTGATCGAAGCTTCGGAGTGCCTCCTCCACTTTTTCGTGCGCCCCCGCGACCTCCGGGTGCTTGTATACCTCGGGGAGATTCTGGTCTTCTCCATCGCCGGCACACACATCCTGGTCGCCTCCACGTTCGCCGCGACAAACCGCCTGTACTTTGCATCAGGCTCCTCTTCCTCACCCAGCAACTGACTATCAAATTAAATAGATGCTATTCTCCAAATAGATGATGTTGGCTCTGAACCTCCAACTTTACTTCCATAATTAGTAATGTTTCCTGACTTCCTTCCCTGTCTTCCTGAACTCTCACACTTTGCTTAAGCTTAGCGTCACATCTATCTTCTTCAAGGAGGAATTGTGAATTCCACTCGGCTGCAAGGAGACCATTTCCCCAAAAATTCAACACTTGGCTGGTCCAGTAAACTTGAACTGACCCCATAGATCAAGACGGAGATATGCCCGCTCTTCTTCTCCTCCAAACTACCCCCTCAACCCCTAGAGCACTTCCATAGGCGTCTGAGTGGCAATCCCTGTGGGAATTATGGAAGTGGTTAGCTGGCAGGCAAGCTGTTGCCAGATCCATTGGACTGCCCCTCTTTTCTCTTCATGTGTACGAGGATTTCTGACAGGAATAAGGCACGGGTTAACAAAGCAACTGTCTGTCTGCAGGCCACTGTCACATTCTCCAGCCCCACAAGGTCGCTGCTCAGCAGGACTCGGTTTAAACACCAGCCTGACGAAGACGTTTCACCTGCTCGCCCCTTCACTCAGGCCTACATCGTGAGCTTCCCTTAACTGCCTTCACGGTCGCCTTTCACATGAATCTGTTGCATTTATTATAACCAGAGCAATTAAAATGAATACGAACAAGAGAATATAGATGACAGGCGAGACATATTTTGACCTTTTTTTTTTTTTATACATTCAAATTAATTCTGATTCATACAGAGCTACATTTGAACAGGAGATGAGGAGGAGGAGAAACAATTAAATACCGCCGGGTAGATGCCAGCCACAGTACATCCTGATCCACATGGCTAGCTCTGTGCTGCACTGTTTTAGTCAGGAGGCAAATGGAAGTTATACAAAGCCTCTGTAGAACCTAACCTCCCCTGTTTGTTTTGAGATACACTTTCAAGAGAAAACAGTGGAAGTCTAAACAGCCCATGCATGATCTTGGTTGCAGACTCAACAGTTCTAAAACATGATCGTGTCTGACATCAAAAAATGGAACCAGTTGATTCTAATAAGTGCAACTGAGAAACTGTATATTTTTTTAATAACATATGTGAAGTGTTGACTAGTAATAATATAATATATAGAGTTATGGTATAATTGTTTGCCCTTTTTTCTCAAATTGTAGAATAATCTGCAGCCTGAGCCTCAAAGTAACCATTTTTTTCCAATTTGAAGAGTGCCTCTCTCTCTCAGACCACCTTTGGCCAGATTAGACGTAGAAGGAACACACAGGCGTTGACTGTCAGCAGCGTCTGCCACCTGGGAGCTCTCTCTCAACAACACCACCAACCATTACGGCGCGATGAGTCACTCTCCCCCTGCGCCTGATTTAATTTGCCAGCGCACGTGCAAAAATCTGTCTCAGTTCCCCTTCCCATGAACCCCTCATGTGAGAGAAAACTCTTTATTAGTCTTCCCAACTCAATCACCCGTTACATCTAAGACACAGCATTATCAGCTCAGCCCTCGAGGCTGTCGTGCGCTCAGTGTAGGAGCAGTGGGCGAGTAGGAGGATGGTAATGTGTTGATGTGAGTGTAATGATACGAAACTCAAAATACAATGTTACTGAAAATACAAAGGTTAATGTTGCTATTTTTAATGTTATGGAATTGTGTGCTGGCAGGAGATATATTTGTACACAATTCTAACTCTATGTCACCATTAAATTTTGTTTGTAAACTGGTCACTTCTGACGCAAGTTTGTTTGTATACCGACATTACCGGTATATGCTATTTTCACATGTAAGCTGACATGAAGAGAGGAGACAATCTACGAACACAGTGACAATGTTGTTTTATATATACCTTGGCTTGTCAGACACCTTGCCCATTCAGTGGTTTAGACAGAATAACATTGGCCTTGACAGAATTGCACGTGGACAGAATTGCAACCTGAGACATCCCACAAAATAGCTTTCAGTTGTCATGTGTTACATAAATGTAAAGACATAAATGAAAATGAACAGATAAACGTAAACGTAGGGTTGTGATAGAAATAGTTTTTTGTGGTTAGAGATTTTTGTAAGAGATTCTTGTTTGCACGTGCATGTTGTGAAGATATACACAAATTAATAATGTTTGAGTTGGGCCCTCTGACTCAACGAATTATATCCATGACCACTGAAGCTGCTATGTGTATTATTCTGACCGATACTGCCGTTGCAGTTCAAAACAAGCTGGACTTATCTTCTCCCCTGCAGCACCTCCATCGCTCCTCTTCCTCTGTCCATCAATAACCTCACACCCTACAGGTGTCCAGATTCCTGGGAGGAGTTTAGAGCCGGGCTGGCAACGTAAACGTGGTTTAGAAAAGAAGGGAATATCAACACACTGGCCGACCAGCAATGGCAGATATTTGTTGTGAAGATCATATCTCACTGAACATTCACATGGCACGCAGTCTTTTTTTAATGTTATTTTAACATAAAATGGCAGGAGTTTTGCACAATGCAGCTTTAAAAGTATTAGATAGGAAAGTGTGACAACCTGTCACAACATAGCACCGAATCACAGCTTTTTAGTGACAGACAGATCAAAGCTGAAGGAGCCAATCCCCTGTCATAGAACTATGAATTTACAGTTTGACAATGGCTGAGTGCAATGTGCTGTTTATCTATAATAATAATAGTAAACAAATAAAATAAACAAGCTGTACCAAACCAGTGTTACCTTACCATGCAAAAGAAGGTTTTGTTTAGCTTTGTTTGCAGGTTTTAGATACATTATACAAGTGTTATTAGCTTAACGAACCACTAAGCATGAGCATGATAAGCCATTAAAACCTTGCATGAACAATAAGTACAAGCACCCATTACTGTGATTGAATTGTAAACCTCCACGGTTTTTACCTATGGGGGGGTGATTATAGTTACTGTGTGTACGTGGGAGGGCTTTATTGAAAGAGACCTTGTTGTACAGCTCTGCGGGGGACCCTAAAGTCTTTACAGGGAGATTTGTATTACCAAAAGAATATAGGCAAAGGGATAGCTGGCATTTTCAATCAGTTAACACATTTTTTAGTTAATCTATTTAGCAAAAATGCTCACTTAATATCTTAATTTCTACAGTTCACACATTCCAGACCTCCTGTGTAAATTCTGCAACGGGATATCGAAAGTCATTGTCAGGTTGACGTGCAATGCACGAAGGTGGGATCCAGGAGCGAGCTTGGCTCAGTTGGAAGCGGGGACACGTCCCACATACGTTCTGGCTTGTTTGCTATATAACTCAATAGTGTACTTGTGTAGTACTTTGATCGTTTTCTCTTACTAAAGCGATTAATTACTCAACCCTTAGATGAGCATCAACACGACATTGTTTTGGATTGATTTTGATTTGTTTTGGTTGACTTTGGATGAGAAAATGATGAAATTCCTTTTTACTGGGGTACAGTGCATAATGTAGGACATATATAGTCCAGTATAGGATCCAGGGGCTTTGTTTCATAATGGTATTGTTAATGTTGCCCTGTTCGCATAGTGGTCTTGTTTGACTTTCAGACAACCCCCTGAATTATGGGTCTTGTTTATTATGTAAGGGGTAATATGCGAGGAGGTGTATGTTAAATGATTTTGATGGATGATGTGGAGGTCGCTTCCTCAATGTTTAAAAAAAAAAAAAAAGATTCCATAGATAATCCCGTGAACTGTGTATGAAAAACTGCATCATTATATGGAATGTCCAGTTCACAGTTCTTCATTTTGCTCAGCTCTTTATATGTAAATCTGCCCAGTTATTATTCTTGATAGGCAGCAGCGGAAGGGCTGTGATTTGTGTACACTGAACGGACATTTTACCTTTAGTTGTTCGGATTTTCTATTTTTTTGTTTCCCTGGCGTATGCATTTAGTGACCTCCAAACCCATGCAACTTAATTAAGTTGCTTCCCCAGTAATGAAATAAGGCCTATATTAAATAAGCTAAAAGACAATTACATTGTGTTAGCACATTGATGTGACATGATCTCCATGTCTCTTGAAAGCGTGCAAGGTGGGGAGGGAATAGTACTCCTCTCAGTGGCATTATAAACCTTACTAGGTATTTTTAGATCTGACCTGAAGTGTTTGAACCTCCCTAAAGGAAATTCATTCTGCTTTGGGTTTTTAAAAAAAAAAAAGTCATTCTATATTTCAGATCTCATTGAAAACATTGTGTAGCGTAGTTGACGATCTCACTGTGATCTTTTTTGATCTTGCCCGTATTCCATAGTGAAAATATGAAGATTCATTAATCAGCCTTATTTCAAGTTGGTTTTGATTCTATGAAGCAACAGCAGAGACATTCTGTCTCTCAACTACAAATCAGTGTCTTTTAAAGGTTGTATTGGAGAAGCTTATCCCAGAAACTTGTTGCAGACCTTGCCCTGGATTTGTCAATGTGTAAGAGTGCTACTTGAGCACCCTTAATATTTGATTTGGCTTTGTTTACATTAAGCCAAAACTCAGCTTGCACGTGTGTGATGCGTGTCTTAGCTGAATAAATTGTAACCAGGAGGATGTTTATTAATAACGTTTATTTACAAACGTGCCTCACTGCAGGATGAGCATCACCATTTTGAAGAGGACATGTTTTGGGAGATTTTGGGATCGGTTTTTGGAGTTTGCAATTGCCCCAAAGGATTGTATTGGAGACTAGCAGCCCCAACCAACTGTGACCAAAATTATGGTCTGAGGCAATCGGTATGAAAAGAAAATATATAAGAATGAGGTCTGGAATTATCCTTTAACATTGGTTTACCACAAGCTGTTTCACTTTATAATATATATATATATTACATACATACACATACACTCAAGGTACAATGTTGCGTAACAGACCCTTTAATCTCTTTGTCCGATGTCCAACCTCCAACCTATAATTTAGAGTCTAAATTATGCTGCAGAAAGGGGGGGTTTGCAGGGAATGTGAGCTGAATGTGAAGAATGTCATTGATTGCATTTTCTAAGAATAACTGAGAGGTACATCAAGGATCATACACAGAAACTATTTAAGGCATCCTTTGGTTGGCCAGACAAGACACATTTACCCAAATAACCAAAAGTGAGGCTGAAAGCATTTGTAAGGCCAAAGATAAGGTCAACATGGTGTTGAAATCATCACTGTCGCAAGGACAAGACATGACCTTGACTTAAAAACCTTCAGAAGCTTTTAGTAAGCTGTTAGTAAGCTCTGACTAGACGTACTGTTCCTAGCGCAGCAAGGCTTTTCCTGGCATAGCCAGTCAGTCAAAGAAAACCACATAATAGCTTATTTATAGCCTATTAAATTAATACATTACTACAAGAAAAACAGCTGTAATTAATACATAAAATACTCATAAACTGGCTACACATTAGCATCCCCAAAAATCAATTGCGCTAACGTCTGAATTTAGTCACAAAGGTTGGGAATATGCTATGAAACTAATTTCAACCAACACTACATAGCTAGAAACTAAAAGATTCAAGCCAGTAGCTCAGTGGGTTGATCATGGCACATACACTGCCAGGGTTAGGGGTTCGTCACCATTGGGGCCACCCAGGCTAAAAGTGCATGCATTCATGGAGGTGCTTTGGATAGCAGCATAAACCCAATGCCATAAGGTATTGGACTGTTTATGTTAAATCAAAAACCCCAGCTTTTTAGTTTTCTTAAAAGGTTTGGCATGTCCCTAATCACCTTGCCAACCTGTGTGTTATTAGGTTTCCATATGAGACATCGGGATGTTTTAAACTTTATCTAAGCAATAAAATAAGTTTGCGTTGTTATCTATTCAAAACGTTGTGGAGTTGGAGTTGGAGTTGGACCTGGGGCTAAGATGACTACTGTTTCTTACTAGTAAAGACGCACCAGGGATGCGTGTCAACAGGTTTGGACCTTGACTCTTGATGTGTCTGAACTGGCTGGCTTTCTGATAGTAGGCACCACTCAACACAATGCCGTCTACAGCCCCAAGTCTATTGGAGCTGGGCTGTGGGCCATGAGCACTGACATTAGACTTCTGTTCTCGAGAAATATCTGATTCTGGAAGGATTGTAGGGAGTACTCTCAGCTGCTGGACAGGAAAATGTCCCTGCCTTCCATCCAGAAACCTCCCATCATCACATATCATCATTAGCTTGAACATTTGAGGATGGATAAGTAGGATGGGACGTTGCATTACCAAAACAAATGATAAGTTATGCAACAGCTTCTGGAAGCCAAACTTGTAGTTGTTACATAAAGCTTATTCGGTTCTCTTCAGGAAAGATTAAATCCAAAATAGTGTGACTTTAAACTAAAAAATGTGTTAACTGTAAGTTACACATATTGTCTCTATATTGGTTAAGTGAAATTGAATTTTACTGAGTGATGTGATCAGTTTATAACATTATATAGTAAGGCTGGGGCAACAGGGTGGCCTAGGGGTAGAAAGGTTGTCCCCCAACCAGATACTCCTGGGTTCAATCCCCTGTATGGTCATACATGTCGAAGTATCCTTGAGCAAGATCCTTAATCCCTTCCTGCTCCAGGGGGATTGGGGGGATAAGAGCATCAGCTAAATGCCAAAATGTAAATGTAACGTAAGATTACCCATCATTGGTAATTCAAGGCATGTCCAGTTTTGAGACAGTTTAGAAATTGCCCTTCATCTGCTGTAATAGCACACAGAATGTGATTTTGAGTGCCTTTTTTGTTTACCCGCTCTATGCACCTGTTGTTAAATATTTAATTTAATATTTAATTGCAAATATTTTGTGCTTTTGTTTTTTATTTATTTATTTAAGAATTTTTATATTTTTTAACAACCGCATGTCGAGCCTCCTTTATTGCTTACCTCTTCTGCATACTTGCTATTCCACTTTTATTTATTTTGTGTTGTGTTTATAATAGTGAAATGAAAAAAGCGTTATTTCCCCCGAAGATGGTGTTTTCTTTTTTTAGGGTGCCAGAATGGCCAGAAACGCCACTAGTCATCCCGAGGTGCCAACACTGAGGCTGGAAACACGGGTCACTGCTTTGCTCGGGGCCAGGTACGTGGAACAGATAGAAGAGGCACAGAAAGTGGGAACTCTTGGCCTTTCAAGGGATACTACAATGGTTGGATCTTCTGCTCCAGCTGAGCCTGTCCTATACATGGCAGGTTGTTGGCTGGTACAACTGCAAATAATAGGATCATGAAAGAGAAAATTACATCTAATAATAAAAGCCCAATTGGTTGCGACCGTTATCGCTTGTGCTAGTTGGACTGATCTATTTCTGTAATGTGTGAAAAACACAATGGAAATAATGACCTTTAATTAAAGCATGACTGAATTTTGACAGCAAATTATTCATTATCCAGCTGATAACAAAAGCAAAGCTTGACTGTCTTGCAATTCACAAATGCCATGGTTCAAGGTCAAGTAAAGTTCATTCAATGTCAAGTCAAAATCATGACTTAAAATGCAATATCCCAAGAGCCTCATGACTATGTTCTCTCCATCAAAGACAACACAAACACACTGGACTGCATCTGTGAGATTTCAGTTGGTCCAGGCCCAGGGCACGCACGCACGCACGCACACACACACACACACACACACACACACACACACACACAGACACACACACACAGGGAGAGGGAGAGAGAGACAGAAATAA
>OMKK01051445.1:30716-43088 GCA_900302305.1 Polymixia japonica
TTAGTAAATGTTAGTATGTTAGTAAAGTTGACCTTACAAGTATCAAACACATCAGAAAATAATCTAATTTGCCCTAAGCACCACAAAGAGCTGTACTTGATCATTTTAGTCAAATGTAAAATTATTATTATTATTATACTGTATATTCTACAGTATGCCAAGTATGAAATGTCTGTTTTTTTTAAGTTACCATCATTAGTGTGAGAATTGTGACATTTCTTAGATGTAAAGTCAGAGAAAAAAAAAACCCTAACAGCTTTAATTGCCCCATGGAACTTCAAGGAGTCATGGAATGTCATGGAATGTCTTCTATGCGTTCTCATCACATCTCTCATCTACTCATGAACACAGATTTTAGCATTTGGCCTAATTTTAAGAGTCAGGAGTCTGTCGGTTTGTTTGTGTTTCATGCTACAGAATTCAATACATTTCAAAGACTTAGGAAGTAGGGAACAGCGCAGCAACATATAATGCTTCATCCTATCCACTTTATCCTTTTAAGTACAGGCTCTATACCCTAAACACCGCAATGAATAAATACCTACTGATGTGGGTTTACTGTAGTCTTATGCTTCGTGAATTGTTCTTATGATGACACAGTGTTTCAAAACCCTATCTAAAATACAGTTCTGGAAGAAGCAATCCTGTAAGCCTTTTAAAAAATGCCCACTGGAGGGCAGCTGTACCCATTATGTGATGGTTACCACTGATGTTTGTCTGAAGTCTGTGCAAGTCTTATTTTATTGTTATGATGAAACCTTGATATATGGACAACTGTAAAGCTATTTCTATATTTATATTTGAGCTATATTCATTTAGAAAGATCATTTTCTCATACCATGTTAAAGGTAAAATATGTATTATTTTCTACCCACTAGAGGGTGCTTGTGTTCACTTGTTCATCTGAAAACATTGAAAATGCTGGTTTAGACTCAAGTTCAAGCCCTGTTCGGCAACAGCCAAACTGACAGATGGCCGTGGGAAGGCGAGGGAGTGTTGTCAGTTAGACAAATACGCAATAGGTTGTGTCGGGCCGTCAGAAAATGTGAAATTAAAAAAAAGGGAAAAGCAATACTTTTAATCAGCATATTTATGCCGTATTGCTTCTGAAACTAACTTCTGTCGAATTAAAAATGACTTAATTAATTTTGTCACATTTCAGTGGAATACTCCAGCTATCGAATTTGAATGGATGTGAATGATGTAAATAGTGCAGTAACTTCACTGAGGTGGTGGTATTGACTTAATAGTGTTCATAATTGTGTGGATAAAGGCGCAGTGCAAAAAGGATAAATGCCATCTCTCAGCCTTCCCAACATGCATTGCATGTTGTGTATGCATTTTAGTAAAGTTATTCACCAGTATTCTTAAAAGATTGTCAGAAAGACCTGAAATTTGCTATAATATGACTTTTAAATTTGCTAACACAACCCTTTGTGTTGTCAAGACCCCCTGGCTATAATAATAGAGATTTTAATCTATGACCTAGCTTGTCTACACCAATTATGTTTTCAAGGCCAATTTGATTTCTCAGAACAAAAAAACTACACATAACTACACATTGACTTACAATAATTACTAACAAATGATCTTTAGAGGAAATGTTGAGCGCTTTCCCAAAAACAACAAAAGTGACAAATAGATTGACTAACTTAAGACCAACGACAGAAAGGGAGATGTTACGGAGTAAATGTCAGCCTTGTGTATAACCTGCCAAATGGAAGGCTATCTTATCTGTTTAAAAGCTCATCTAAAAGGTGGCCTTTTTTTCTTATGAACATACGTTTGTATCCTTGTGATGCCATGAATTATATAGCTTGTGCAAAACAGCTGTGCAGTATTTTTTTTACACTCTGATGTTGCTTATTGACATAATCGTCTTTTGACACTATTGCAACGATAAAGAGCCCAAAGTGTTATTCATTTGCATATTACAAATTATTTTGACATTTTACATTGATCATAAAGACTATGAATTATGAAAACCATTGCTCAGCAACTGTAAAAGCGCCCCACTGATGATCGTCTAGAGCACAAACCTATTAGACATACGTGTTTGCAGCAAATAACGAGGCTGACGCACAAAGTATGAGAGAGTCTTAACGCTGGCAGACTCTCCACTGTTGTCCCTGAAGTGTGTTACATGGATGTTGTGTGTTGATATGGATCTGCTATCTTTTGTGTTCCTCCTGCCGCCGAAAACAATTAAAGCACTAGAGAAAATAGGAGGCTTCCTCCCTTCCTACGTCAACACTACTTCAGGTCACCAATAAACCCACACACATCTGTGTATTACCATATAGATTTATTCATGGACTCCTCATCCTTGTGTAACAACAGTCTTGTTACATTTAATAAACAGCATATGGCCCAAATATAAAGAAAATATAAAGAAAACACCCACGCTTACCACAGCCAAAGATGATCCATGATCTCATTGTGTATTTTTCCCATAGAAGACATACAGCAGGTACTCTGTTGTATTGTTATGCTCCATATTAGACCAGAACATGGTATCTATCATGATTATTGACATATTTGCTTAGAAGATTGTAGAAGGGTGTCTGAGACAATGCTTTCCAATCGTGGATAACGCCAGGCGTCGGGTTACACTGAACCGCTAAAACAGGAGAGGAACCCTACAATTCATAAAATATACTTTGAAGTTATACTGTAAATTTGTTCAATTTCCAGAAAAAAACCCCCCCAAACATACAGAGCTACTAAGAGAGTTTGAGGTATAATCTATTATTAAACCCAACCAGACTGTTATGAAATATACTACACCTGCTCAAACCAGCTCTAAATGGGCACCATCTGACAGGCACCAAGTTGAAGCGGTTGACAGCATTGTCACATACATTGCCATCACCCTTCATCTCCTTCTCCTCTTCACTATGTAAAAACAGACATTCTGCGAAATGTCTGAGCCTGGCGGAAACACCACTTCAGCATGCCCACCAGAAAGAATCTCAACCATAAGCCTATCTTACACAAGCACGCCGCTATAGTGTAAAATTAAGTCAGGTGGCAGTCAAACAACTCTTGACAAGAGCTCAGCAGTCCCGTTTAACCTATGAGCTGTCGTGGGGGGGAACTCTTGGAGGTGCTAGAGCCCTTTGAAGAGGCTGCGGACGGACCATTGCCAGGCTGAGAAAGCGTTCACGTCGAACCTTGTCGTTGCACGTGTCCTTGGTTTCTAAGGAAGAGTCATTTTGTTCTAACCTCTTCCTGTGAATGTCTCTACTACCTTACATGTTGGTAAAGTCACATGTGCAGAATCCATGTTTTTCAATAGATTTGGCTATAGTTTGTGGCTCAAATTCATCATTCTGTTTAAAATCAAAAAAAGGTTTTGGGGTGGGGGAGTTGTAACCAAAGTAGTGTTGTCATTTTGTTAATAAACTACCCTTTAAAAAGAAAAACAAAATGTTCTGATTGTGTGCTATCAGTTACTTTATAAAAGTGTGGCTTTTTTCAAATGTAGATATACCATGTTAAAGTCAATATCCTAGGATATTGTTATTATAAAATGTCTAAACGAAATGTAATTATAATCCATTTTTTTCACATTCTTATTTTCAGATAGACTTTCAGACTTATTTTCAGACAGATAGACTGAAAGTCTAAGACAATTCGAAATTGAATGTCTGGGAAATTGTTGCGGTTGAATGATGCTCGACAGAGAATACTACACTAGAAATGAACTGAACTATGAATGATATACACAGATATAAATATCATAATGATTCCATGTTTTAACAAAAATATTATAATAATTACTTTCTTTGCAGCAATCATGCAGATAGATTTTATAATTGCCAAATACCAATGGCTTAGAATTACTAAAATTGAGTACAGTTAAACAAACTAGATGGTTGTTGTGTAAATCACATTTCTTTATTTAACAAATTAAGATAATACTGATATAATGTACACATCTTGCACAAGAAAAAAACAATATCATGCAACCGAATACTGTTAACTACACAGTTTCTTTACAAACAAATTAATAACAGAAAAACAAAGTTTATTCATAATTTGTGTTATCACAACGGCAGTAGTAGAGAATTCAAGTATTTCCTCAGTATTCCTCAATAAATTCAACATAAAATCTGGATGTTATCTTGACTATTTTTATGAGCATACATTTATCACATAAAAAGAATTACAACTCACAACATAATACATTACTTTCCCAAATAACAAATTAGACAATGAATCAGCCAAGCACATTTTTCTCTTGAGCACTGTAATGACAGCAATCAATAGAACATCACCAATGAGCTGTGCAGAATAATATGTTTTTAAAAGATACATTCACAGAATAGTCATGTCAATTTAGCTCAAAGGCTTTCATGATAGATACTGATCCTGTTTTAAAGGGGACCTATTACGCTTTTCCTTATTTTCTGACATATATATATGTATATATATAATGTTACAATGTTAGATATTCATGTACATGTCCAAAGTCATATCAAATAATGACTTAAAAAAATCATAAAGTAATCCCTGTGAGCAAAAAGCTCAGACATCAACTGCTCCAGGCAGTGACAAAAGTTCCCCGGTCAAAGACAACGAGGGATATGATGCATGCACAGCTTTACAACAAATGTTTTTCAAGGAATAAGCAATCAACTATAAGGTGCAGGGAGATACCATACAGTCATTTGGTGATAGCAGAATAACATTTTAGTAGTTAAGTTATGTTACATCAGTTGTAATTTTAGCACATTTCCCACACGTACACCAAAGAGAGACATCCTGCTGTAATCTTTGTTGCTGCGGATGTTCGTGCTGTCCACTCTCATATCCTGGATCAGATTTGGGCTCAAACATGTACGGTTGGATTGCCATTTACAATCAAGAACAAGAAATTATTATATATTACATGTTTCACTTTCACTTTCCACACCGGCAAGAGGATGTTGGCCAATCAGAAGAAACTGGGCTTTTAGGGAGGGGGGCCTTAAAGAGACAGGAGCTAATAGGGCTTGTTTCAGACAGAGGCTGAACAGAGGGGCTGCATCAAGGGCCAGTGTTAGATAAGTAAGGACTTTTTTGAACTGTGAATCATGCAAAGCTACTCTAGTGGAGTCCCAGGATAAACATAAAGACCTGAAATATGACCCCTTTAACATTCATATTTGTAACATAACAAAATCATACTTTAAATTGTACATAATAAAACTATTTATATTTAATAGTGAGCTGCAATTATAGGAAAAAAGAAAACAGAATAGAATAAAAGAAAAGAAAAACAACATTACTGTACATTTGACTAGATCAAATACCACATTTCTACACTACCTCCCCTCATCAGTATGACAAACATTTATTTCACAGTAGGCATTTTTTTTGTCTTCATACAGACTAGAAATACTGCTTTGTGTTTATTTTATTTAAACAACAGAAACACATTCTTGTGTTTTGATATTTGATGCTCTGGGCACGTTTTAGTAGCCTATTTCAAAGTCACTCATAAAAACTGTCACTCAAATCTACCAAAAGACAAATTGGCATCATTGAAATTGGCATCACATTTATTAAGCGTAGAGTATTAGTAGAGCTAATAGGACTTGATGTTTCAATCCCTGTGGTTATTCAACATTCTTGATATTGGCAGTAGGAATGGAGTGGTGAGAGGGAGGGTGGGTACTTCATCAGGGTCATCAGGTGGGCACCCTCCTTCACTGACGTTTCATTGATAGGCCCACTACGTCTCCAGAGGGCTCAACGGTGATACCTAGCGTCCCAGGTCACCCCCCTTAGTTCCACACCCTCCTATGTTGATCTTGCAGCCCAGTTCTTGTCTTTTCTTTTGATCCAAAGCCAAGAGATTGTTTTACTGTGATTCCTCTAAGTCATTATATCATGCTAACTGGACTGATTTGCCTTGGGTCACCTTCCTCCCCATTGTTGCTAACTGAGAGATAGTTTCTATAGCTGTGATGTTCCTTGCTCTTTTCTAGGTTTTTGTTGGGGCTGCTGCAGGCAATCTGCCTTTGAGGGGAGAGACGTGTCAAATGCAAAGAGGAACTCCTTAAAGAGCCTGTAATAAAGGTGTTGTTTACTAAATCATTCTGTATGTTTGTATTTCGACAGTACCTTTTAAGGCCATGATGGAAATGAATGGTAAACAGGCCGTAAGTAATGGGGTCTAAACAGGCATTGAACAGGCCAAAGATAAACAGCATATGAGTCAAAGAATGAGAGACAGTCTCCTCCATTTCTTTAGGGAATAACCAATACCACAAACCCAGCAGGTAGTACGGGGTCCAGCAGATGATGAATGATGTCACAATAACGATGCTCATCTTCAGAGTTCTCATGCGAGCTTTAGGGATGTTGTTGTTGGAGCAACGGAGATGCACCTCTCTAGGCCGCACTAAAATACAAATAAACACTAACTGGTCAATTACTGTGACGGAAACACGGAAAACAACATTTTCGACCGCATAATTCAAAGGAAAGGCGAAACTCACGTTTACTCCGAGCCATACGGCTGGATATCTCAACTAGGATTCGCGTGTAACAGAAGATCATGATGACCAAAGGGAGCAGGAAGAGACATGCGAAGGTGAACATGTTATAGAGGGTCTCCTGCCAGTGCTCGACAAAACTCCCATGGGTGGTGCACTGGGTAAAGTTCATAGGAACTGTGATGGTCACGTTGTGAAATATAAACATCTGCATGAAAAAAACAAGCATAGTTATACTTTAAATCACATTATCTGTCATCGTTTCTGGATACATTTCTTGATTTAATGGACAGGCTGTGGTCTAATTATATCCATAGCTGGATCATGATGATGTATAAAACATCAAACCAGGATTATAAAATGGGAGACAATGTCCATATTGCCTCTATGACTGCAACTATGATTTAGGGTTTTGGATTTACATTAATGGATTACTTGAGTCAATTTAAACCAGGGAGTTGAAATCACTGGTAAAACATACAAGGGCTTTAAGTGCACTGTGCAAAAATAACTATTTTATATGTTTTAGTAAAACACCTGGATATGTCATTGCCATTCTATGTGAAAGGATGGACAGATCTTGTACTGTAAATGTTTGTGTTATTGTTATCAATGAAAATATACATGTTTATGTTACGAAGAGAAATTCAGTGGAAACAACTCAAACATGGCCCCCGGGCCCCGTGAGGCCCTCTAGATGAATAAAATGTTCCATGTAAATGTTACAAAACTACATGCAATATGGAAAGCATATCCCCATTTCTAGTTTGGTGTCTAATCGCTCTTTGGTTGAAAAAAGGATTTAAAAAAATATAGCAGCAATTCAGTATTCAGTCCACATTTTAAGACTTTTCTCCATGACGTTAACAATGAAATATAAAAAACTGAATCTAATAAAGTGAATCTTTCAACATGCAGGCATTGGTTTAATCAGTGTCCCACCGCTGAGACAGGTTGTGGCAAATGAGAGTCGATATAGTTGTATGAATTTACATTGTATTTCATAAAATAATTCTGCAAAAATCTTTGCATGTAAAGGTTTGCATGTTTTAAATAATACATGTTACTTAAAAACTGTGTGTAGCACAGATCAGCTCTATGATATGACGAATGACAAGCAAGAGACCTTCAACAGGGGACTGAATCCCAATACTCCTCAAAGAAACGCAGAGATTCAAACAGCACGTCTACAGAATTGGTTGAAATATGTGTTTGTCTGGAAGCCTCAGGTTAGAGAATGGAAACAGTAGCAACACTGCAGGTAATAGATATAAAACTTAATCTACAAAAACTTCAACTACATCTTCTGTTATCAGATGCAGCGAAGATGAACGGGACAAAGAGGAGAGAGATGCGTGATAGCAAAGCACACAGTATACAGCACAGTGTGTCTTTCCAGGAAATACTAATCTATTTTTCTATTCAATATTTCATCAAAAACACATCAGAATGCGAAGAATGAAGCCACAACCTTTTCATATTTCCAAAAGAAAATAATAACTATTTTTTAAAGTTTACAGACTAGTCTACCTATTGAAAAGTTATTTCTCTACGACCAGCCCTCACAGGTTTGTTAACATTTAATCCCTCTGGATTATATTAATCCAAGATTTCAAGATCCAGTCCAAGATTTTCTTCATAGAGCAACAGCCGGACAGTATCATTTTGAAAGCCACAGCTGACATGTCGCCTTAAGGCATGCATTTATATAATGATAAGAATTGATCTGCTCAAGTTCTGAAAATCGTACATTTTAAATGTCATTTTCAACATTCGCTCTACAACACATCGCACTTGTTTCCTGTCGTTTTCCCGCATAGGCAGCAATGTCAACGCCTATATCCATTTAATGCATTAACATGTATTATATCTCTCCAGGTGTCTCCAGGTGTTTGATGATCAAAACAACGATGTAGACTGACTTCATCCTGGCTGTGCCAGAGGGTTGTCTGGGGGGCTTCTAGGTAGGTAGGTACTCCAAACAAATCTAGCATATGTGAAGTCAATGAACCCAGGAGAGCATGCAGCTCACCCACTCAGAAATGCAATTAGACGACTGGGAGCAGCTGACTCATTTGTACTCTGCATTTCACCCCTAATCAAGGCCTGTTCTGTATCAATCACGCTTTTAAAAAAAAAATGTTTTACCTTAACTTGAACGCCATTTTATCACGTTTGCTGTATTCACAGATGTACAATACATACATGATAACTGCATTATCTGACAGTGGATTCATAGTAGAAAATATGAATCTCCTAAATCCAATATGTCCCTGGTATAAAGATCCGTACCAGTCTTCATACTGTAAATTTTAATGAAAAGACACTAAATAATGATAGCCAATATTTTATGGAATAATAAGAGCGTAATATAGGTTGCATGCTGGTGCAGAAAGCTCCTCTGATGTGATGCCCACAGACTTAAGAGGAAACAACACCAGATCTCTTTTGAAACGTCATTACCTGGGGGAGAGAGAGAAGCACACTCATTGTCCAAGCCACGGACAACATGATTTTGCTTCTCCTTTTGGCCTCGCTGATGCCCAGTGGATTAAGGATGGCGGACTGCCTATCCAAGCTGATGACCACGGTCACAAAAGCGCAGGAGTACATAGCTATGAGCTTCATGAACATCAACACCCTGCAGGCCGCGTCTCCCGCTCGCCACTGAACCGTGATGTTCCAGACGGCGTCGACGGGCATTACAATGAAAGTCACCAGCAGGTCGGCGACTGTGAGGTTCATTATGAGTATCCTGACGTGAGACTTGCGCTTGCCTCCGTTGCTGGCGGCCCACAGTACAGCCAGGTTGCACACAGCTGACGCGGCGCAGAGGGTAAAGGTGATTATCACTCTGACTTTGGCTGCTGTGGAGAACGTGGGAAGCTGGAGAGCATCTCCACTTGTGCTCCCATTGCAGATTGAGACAAGTCCCTCACAGCTGCCGTTCGCGGTTCGCTCGGTCATTTGATAAAACATAATCAACACAGGCTTCTGGGGCTGCCACTTATATCCCGACAGCGCAATAGGACAAAAAATACTCCTGATTGCTATTCTCCTGCTTTTCCTCCATCAATATTTAAACTACAGATTAAGCTGTTCATCTGTAGGAACATATAATACATATATATATTATGAAATTAAATGATAGAAATGCATTAATGCCCTTGGGGAAATTCTCTTTTCGTCCTCTTGCAGTAACCCGTGGAGCAGGTAGGGGGTTCAGTATATTGGATACTTCGACAGGTATGACCACATAGGGGATCGAACCCGGGACCTTCTGGTTGGGGGACGATTTCACTACAAACAGGGTGAAAGGGGCCTAGGGGGGGAAAAAAAAGATTAACACACCACAAATTGACACAAATAAATCTTAAAATCAATAATATGAAATTACCAATGAGAATGATGCGTGCTAGTCGATTGTTTGATGGTTGTCCACAATTTCATTCTCAGACATTGTCATTGCGTATGCAGTAGAATAACATGGATAGCCTATACTGAATGTAATAAGTGACACCTGTATTAGATACATCATTCGGACAGTTTACTATAAGTTTCTGATACATGTGAATGTATTAGGCAAAACACTTTAGATTATAGCATTATTTTGACTGACAAAGTAACTGAATAATGCCTTTTCATAGACAGTAAAAGCACTCCGTACAGGTCTTACCTGGGGTGCAATAATAGCCTAACTTATATATCACAAATTAACTGATTGTCATGACTGTGAAAAAATGACATATAAACATCAAGGACCCATTGGGCATCCAGTCCTGCATCCAGCAACACTGAAATTACACTGTTAAATTACATGAGCCACTTGTAAAAAACAGAAACGAAAATAAAAAAAAGATAACAGATTTAAAACTGTGTTATTCTTCAATAACCTGTTATTAGCAGGATACAGTCGATTACTAAACCTACAGACCTGCCCTCGTTATAGCGCATCCCTAAATTGTCTCCGTTCTTTCTTTCTTTTTTTGTCATAAAAGCAAAGGACAACCGCTCTTTCTAACTGGGCAACTGCCTCATGCTTGTTTCGAAGAAAAGACAAGAGCGTCAGAGACGAGTCGTTAATCTGGAAAGCCAATTTAATAAGGCAACCGATCAAATATCTTACCTGCGGAACAATTACAGTACGAGCGGCTGCAGAAAGTGCGCTTTAAAGGTCCAACGCGTCTGACGCGTCGCTGCAGGTCTTCAGTCTCATACATTCCTCGGCTCTGACGCGCTGATCGCACTAAAACGCAACAATAAATCAAGGCAGCATCAAGACAGGGTTTTCTGATTGATTATGTAAGTTTAGTGTAAGTTCCAGCCACATTTTTTTATCGTGCAATGATCTCTTTTTCTTATTTTTCTAAATTTTTGTGATGATAATTAAAAAAACAACAACAGTTTGATCGAGTCTATTGATTTGTTGTTAAAAGCTGTTTTGTATACATTGTCTGTAACCTGTGTGGACTTGACGCAAAATTGGATTGTCCTGAGGACCTTAAGCAAGTATTGTAGACTAATTTGCTGATTCCCCCGCATTATGTCATTGTTGTTCTCGTTTCCGTTGAACTGACCACAAGCCAGGAGATATATCACGCAACACCTTGATTTTCCAAAAAATTCAAATAAAAAAAATGCCAAGGTCAGGCATGCCTGTTCTTATTGGTATGGGAAGGGGGTGGTATGGTATTGGGAATATGGGAATCAGTATTCGGAAGGGGATGTAGCTCAGTGGTAGAGCGCATGCTTTGCATGTATGAGGCCCCGGGTTCAATCCCCGGCATCTCCAGTTAACTTTAAGTAATTTATTAATTCTGATTCTGATATATTTAGTAAGTAGGTCACGTGTCAGAGCCACTCTTGCCCTTCACTGAAGTATGTGACTGTGTGCCATATCTCTTACCCAAATCTTGTGTGAACTCACGATGATAGTCAAAAGAAAATCAACTGACAGACTCACTCTCAGTCTCAAACACTCAAAGAGTCGTTATTGTTGAGTGTATTTTACCGCAACATTTCAGTGATAGCAGACAGTTCAGTTTCATTGATCTCATACAAGCACACCTTACTTCAGGGATATCTGCTGAGAAGAAATAACCCGGTAACAATGGACGAGATGACTTTTGTAGAATTCTGTTCTTCTCGAAAAATCCAGTACATTGAATTTCCATCGTACCTTTCTCAGCATGATGCCAGCACCGAGGCGGGATTTGATGGGATTTGTCGGTGAGTGAACCCTTCTCACGAAGCCATTGAATTCATGTAGGATGGGTCCTAAGATATTATATTCACAAAGACAGTGAGGGGGGTAAGATACGTGAAATACACAATTTCATGCATCTTACTTTTAGGCTGGACCACAGCAGCGGGGCCAGCCCCAGAAATGCAAATATCTGTCACTGACTGACTGACTGACTGACTGATGAAGTTACACCATACGTTGTTGTGTCACGTGATTCTGATGACGAGCAAAATTCAAATGGAGGATGAGGGCAGGAAGTGAAAAGCAGAATGGAGGAAAGCCAAGGAGGTTCTATATTAACAGGTGAGCCTGTACTGTGTTAGTGTAGACGATATTACAAGAAATTAAAAGCCCTCTAGCGACAAGGCATTTAGCCACAATTTCACACATGTAGGGATGGGCGATACCACAAGTTTTGGTTTCGATTCGATACCAAGTAATACTAAAGAGGAGCGGCCTTGCAGCGTGTGTACAGCAGCAGAGAAGCAAAGAGTGCATGCACTAAGAAGCATGTTCAATCTTACGCTAGAATCAATCTTCAAAATGAGACATGGTATCTGTAGTATTGACGATCCGCCCACCCCTGACATTGACCATACACGGTCCAGCCACATATTGACCTAGTCTTGTTTCATTCTTGAT
>OMKK01051513.1:4310-20177 GCA_900302305.1 Polymixia japonica
AGACAGTGAGGGCTAATGAATAAAGCATGAGATGGAGCAGGTTAGCTGATCCGCAAGGAAGACACCTAAAGCTAATTAGATCCTCAGAAATCCTTCCTGTCTCATACATATATATATGTCTGTGTATGCACGCACGCACGCACACGCACACACGCGCACACACACACACAGGCATTCACTCTGGCCATTTGTCCAAAGAGCATATTGGAGCCATAGGTCATTGCTATTTTAAATGGGCTTCAGTGAGTGAAGATGACATTGGCACAGCAGCGTGTGTTCGGCTGCAGATGAACGAACTCCGCGGCCTCTTTAACCAGCGCTTTGATTTACATTTCCTTTCAGAGATGGTTCATTTCAATTGTCATCACATCGCTCCTTCCCGATGTGTTCGTAAAACCAGAATCCCTCGTGGCCTTCGATTGTTAACATCTCCTGCAAACCAAGAAACGGGGCTTTTTTTAAAAATAATTTATTGCCGGAATCATATCGATCATTAGAAATCCGAGGTTGCAGAATTAGCAAATGGGTTTCAGAACACCTTACGCATCTGATATGGCCTAGAGGGCAGAGTGTTACTGCTCAGTTGCATTTTAAGGGTTGATTATGAGCTCTTGTACCCACTCATCGCCGCTGTATCAAAGCCAAGGACAGTGCCATGCTCAACATTATTTTTATTTTTTTTTCATTTTGCCTGCCATCTTGGCTGCATTCCTTTAATGAATCCACACAAAGCGGAGAACCGAGATCGCGCCGCGTGAGCACATCGCGTTCTTCTTTTCACCCTCCTTTGCTTGCGATATTAGTAAATAAAAAAAAGGAATTTAACAGTAAGGAGTTCCTGCAAAGCGAGCCCTCAAAAGAGCACTGTGAATCCAAACAGCCCAACTCAGTCGGTGGTTGCGTGCACACTGAACACCGTGTCCTGAAGACTAATTCGCTAAAGGGCTGGCAGTCACAATTGCAGGGTTCACTGTCGACCAACTTTAGCCGGGCTTCCGCGGACTTACACGACACGATGTGAGACGACGAGATAGAACTTTATTTACCTCCTTGAGGACATTACGTGCTGATGTTGATATGTTGATATTCATAAAGACGGTGCCTGTAACTTCATACAGATGGTACCATGAAGGTGGCCCTGAAGTGCAAATCACAACGACAAATTGGAAAACACAGCAAATAAAAAATAAAAAAAACGGAATTTAGGAAATCACGACAAATAAGGAATCGCAACGAATCACAAAATCCAATTTGTCGTTTCCTTTTCCTATTTGTTGTTGTGATTTGCACTTCAGGGCCACCGTAGGATAGCATGGTATTTATGATGCTTCCCAGAATTGGAAACCAGTTTAGAACCAAATAGATAGTATGTAGTGTCTCTTAACTTTCAGTTGCATTAAGGCTTTCGTCGGGACTTCTTGAAGGGTCAGTGCGCCGATGCGTGTTACCAAATGGGCGAAAAACAAAACAGAATCGAACAGGTACGCCGAACTTACCGTTGGCATGTCACGATGTGCTCCAAGTTGTCAGTAGCCAAAGGTCTCTTGGATGTGGCAGGATTTCCAGAAGTTATAAAGCAGTTTCCACAACTTAAGCCGCAGCATCTGCACGATTCATACAATCGCTGACATCTGTGTTGTTTAAATATTTGTTCTTCCGCTGGAGGTTTACGGTGTTTATAATGAGATCAGGCTCAGTATGGAGAGTCAGTGTTAAGGCTAGGCTAGTGAACCCAAGCGCAGAACGCGGGGAATGGAGGTGGAGGGTACGATTACAAGATCGCTTATTATGTGGCTGAGAATGAGAGCCGGAGGGAGGGAGGGGGGTTCTGGAGCCAGGGGAAGCCGGGGACGGAGGCGACCAGGGCCAGAAGGAACGGCGGAAGCCAGCTGAGGAAGGCTGAGCAGACTGGAGGCCGGGGAAGCTGAAGCTGAAGAGGGAGTCGGGGCGAGGCGGCGGTCCTGGAGACAGAGGCTGGGGTCAGGCTGAGGCAGACGCGTTAACGGAGAAACTACGATCTGGCGACGTGGCGACGTCGGAACCAGGTATTTATGGCAGCGCTGATCACGACGAGTAGCCGCTGATGCCTGACTATCGCACACCTGTCTCCAGTATAATGAGACGCAGTCACACAGAGAGAGAGAGAGAGAGAGAGAGAGAGAGAGAGAGAGAGACAGCAGGCTAGGTGGACGTGGAGGACTTGACGGTTAAGTTTTTCTAATAACTGTGTAAATACTTGTCATTTCATAGCCCGTGTTAGCTCTTCTTGTTAATACTTGTAAATACTTTGCTTATATTGTGTTGATTGTTTATGCCCTTATGCACCAACCTCGCCAAGTCACTTCCCTTGTATGTGCAAATATACTCTGCAATAAAGAGAATTCTGATTCTGATTCTAAATGTCTTACGCTTTTGGCCCGAGCACATCATATCTTGTTGTTCTACCCGACCATAACAATGAAGTCATCTTAAAAGAGAATCGTTTCCAGCGATGTGCCAGAGAGCCTCATTTCGTACCGGTAGAGGACATCCTTGGCCTCATTCTGCGACGGTGAGGTTGGTGCATAAGTACTGAGAGGAGTGACTAAGCACATCTAGATATGGAAGGACATCCGTGCATGACAACACAGGTTTCAGGCTTAGTTGGAAGAGATTCTTGAAGGTTCTCCACCAAGGAGATATATATATATATTTTTCTTTTTTTTGCATATGGTATAACAGAGTGCAGAGACCTGGCCAAACTCAGGTCGGCTATGTCTTTATTGTAACCCAGATAGCAGACACACTTGGGCCAAATCTGGGTCACTTTTGGCACTTGCGGCCCAGTTACGGCACTGGCAAGTGTTGCGTGGGCCAGAAGCCATGAGCCGGGCTGGACTTGTGTACTACACGGGCCAAATAAGGTGGACTTGTTTGCTGAGTTTAGGTAGCCAGACTCGCCCTGAGTCAACGCTGTCATTCAAGGCCAAAGTTGGGCCATAAGAGGACTGCAGATGTGGGACACATTTGCTGCCAAACATTAATTGCTATCTGGGAAAGCCTTAGCACGAAAAATAAATCGTCAGTACTGTCCTTCAGTGTTGTCTTTCAGAATATGCATACCGTTCAAGGGTTCTCATGTTCCATGTTGTCAGTTTCAGTTGTCAGTTCTCGTTTAATCAGCAAAATGGAATGACCTGATAGGCAGGTGTCAGGCATTTAAATCCATGCATTGAGGTATTTTAAGTGCCTTAATTGGGTCCACAGTCGGAAATTGCATTGCTTTGCTGTTGCAGGCTGGATTCCAGTGGCTTGGGTTAACCTGGATGACCAGCACCTTCCCCAACTGCAGACCATTACTAGTTTCTCAGTCCATTGTGGTCTGATTCTATTTCTGTCAGGGTACGCTCCACACAATGCTGCTGCCCTGTTCATCACAAAGGGCTAGCCAGTAGCAAGCTAGTAGCAGCAAGCTAGTAGCAGCAAGCTAGCAGCAGCAAGCTAGTAGCAGCAAGCTTCAGGTGAATAGATTGCAAGCAGGTGGGAGGAACGCACGCACCTCCCCTATAACTACTGCACCAGACACAACACAACACACAGGAAAACCTCTGGGCCGATTAACCAGGGCTTTTCAGAGCAACAAGGGATTTTGTCTTCCACCCTTTAGCAGCTTAGCTGTTATAACCACCACTGCTTTGTCATGGATTATCTCCTGCTCCCCTGCTAATCAGCACCTATGTCAAGCAATAAAAGATCAATCAGACGGAGGGGAGCAGCGAGCGCTGCCAACGGCTGCGGATTCGACTGACCCTGCAGACATCCGCTGCTCTGTTGTCAACCACATCTCTGGCTGACTCTGGCTTGATTTTTTGTCACTATAGCAACCCTATTTAAACTGCGATAGACTAGCTGTGGCCGGGTAAATTCATCTACGCTTCCTAGTGGAAAATACAGATCACCTGTTATTTGTGGAAAGCGGTTTAATTATTTTACCGTGGGCACGATTAGCGCCTGGGCTGTGTTGTCAAAACTTTCCTCACAAATGTTTTCCAAGCGAGCCACTCAGCACTTTCTGCACGCTGTCTTTCTGTACCATCGCATACAGAAAAATGTCCATCATTTCATAACGACATGCCATATGGAGTCTCTCTCACGTTCATTCAGGCACAACAAGTGATATTTTTTTCCCCATTTTAATAAAATACTGAATAGTTAATACATTTAAAGTGACAGGTGTAAAGCGTCACAAATGCACACTGAAAGGTTATTTATTTGGTTCAGTTACTTCTAAATATAAGATTAGTAGTAGCAAATATGACAAATACAGGATATTCACACTTTTACAACAACAGGAACATTTTTTATATTTTATATATTTCTTTAAAGCAGGAAAAAAAAAACAATTGCTTTGAATCTGTCATTGATTCGCAATTTGTTTTTCTCCAGGCGTAGTTTTTTGTACATTCGTTAAACCTTGATAACATTTCAGAGCAGCTGAAATGACTTCTTCTCGTCTGTGCATTGCTTAGGGACTGTTCAGGGTTCTACAGCCAGCGTGGTGGGAAGAATAGTCTCTTATCTTCAGAGGTCTAAGGCCAGTTACATCCTTTATCTGAAGTAAGCAGTTTAATTAAGTTCGCTGACATCTCTTATCTGCGCTGAGAACAATCGCTAATTTTAGTCCACGGCAGACAAACTGGGCTCAAGTTCCCCATTCTTAATTTGGCTTGTTAATAAAGTCACACGCGGACACAAATGTAGGGTTACTTCCACTGGTGCTCTGCTCGCTAAAGGGAAAGGACTTGGTCCAGACTTGTTCAGGTGGGTTTTGATTTATTTCTTGCCTGAAAAGTAATTGTCACAGTTAGGGTAACGGTGCATTGTCAGTGTAGGCCTCACTTACATTGCGCTGTTACCACGCAGCTCCAGACTACCTGCCCAGGCCCGACTCCAGCCCAGGCTCCACGCAAAAACGACCTCAAAGTGCTTCTCAAGCTCAGAAAGATTAATGAAACTCGTGAGACTCGTGAAGGCCGAGGAACATCGCCCTGCCCTCGGTGCCCCCCGTGCAAATAGTACACCTTGATTCCAAGTTCTCCCTCATCCATTTGAGAGCAGGTCCACGCGTATTTCAGAATAACAGGTCCCGGCATCACCCGTCTGCTGACCTTCTCTCTCTCACCTACTGTATTCACTTCCCTGCCTTTGGCTTATTATTCTATTCAAAATTGCTCCGTTTCCTTTCCCGTGTTTTTCTTCCATCTACAAAGTACCGCATCCGTTATTTCTAAAGGGTCAGGGACATACATAGAGGAAAGGTAAGTGCGATTGAGGACGGTAGCAGAGAACTGAATGTGGGGAAAGGGAATGGATGGAGGGACAGAGGAAAGTTGAGCTCTCAGCGTCTGGCAACAATAATTAAAGTGGGAGGTTGATTAGTCGGCCTCCGTGTGGGTTCATGAGGAATCTATTGACCGGCCACATTAAATTGTCAATTTGGAACCATTAGGCTGTGCCTCGTTCACAAACATGGCAGTAATGAGGATAGGTGGAGCCTCCGAAGGGTTCCCGGGGAGAAGTCTCTCTTTTTTTAATTCACTCTCTCTTTTTTGCTCTCTGTCACAGTGGCGAAACACTATAGCCGAACGGGGAAGGGGAGTCCTGTGAAAAGAGTCACGGGGCATTAGCTTTTCCGATGTCCCGTTACAAAATGGCAGCTGGCGCCCTCACCTCAGTCCTCAACGACTTCTCGTTAACATAAAACAGTGAAGGGAAAGGACCAGAGGAATCACACGGCAATGGAAGTCATGTGAAAATAATATTTCCGTCGCGTGTTGTTGTCGCTGTGCTACACTTCCTATGGATGAAGGTCATTGGGCCTCAGTCATGAATCATACATACGAACAGAATTTTATCATAATTTTAACATTATATAAACTTTATCGTTTTTTCTTTGATTGTTTTTTTCTTTGGTATGCACAAAAGTCATGAATTAAAGGAGAAGTTCACGTTTGTAAGTATTATTAACAGTGTTTGAAGCTGATTCGACGGGCTGAGTAGGGGCCCAGTAGCAGTTTGTCCAGAGTTCAAAACGACATACAAATGACCATCAAATATCCCAAAACGGCTCATGCTGCAGAATCCAAGGGGTCTTTAGCCAAACCATTTCACACTGAGTCCAAAAAGAGTTTTCCCTTCAGTATTTAGCCTCATTTTGTCTTTGTGCATGCAGACCCACAGTAGTAGTCCAGCGCACGTTGTTCATGCATCCGGCTGTGGGCGGGCGCACGCTTCAACATAGTATCTCGGTGACGAGGAAACTAGGAGGCTAAATACTGAAGGAAATCCGCTCTATGGGGAACATAGATATGACAGATGACCTTCACCTGTGGCCAAAGTCCTGCAACTAAACATATTATATGCTTTTGCGATTTTCACTTCATATCCAAGTATTTCTTCTATTTCCTCAAGTGTGAAGGACTCAGATGACGCCACATTAACAGCATCTGTCATTTCCTGCAATGCTCTTCTTTTCTGCCGGGCAGTCTCCTCCATCCATCAACGCAGACCCCCCCCCATACGAGCCTCCACTGTAACAAGTCACTGTCACTGCTGGGGGCTGGTGATGGAAGGAGTCTGGGTGGTGGTACACACGCACGTTTAGTAACGGACGATGTTCAACAAAAGTCGTACAGGCACGTACGGTATGGTCTATAGCTAAATAACATTTCTCCTGTATCTCAGTCCACTAGTTTCTCTCTCGCTCAGTCTCTCTCTGGTACTGTGTGTCTGAGTGTCAGGACACAGCTTCACCGGCGGGAGAGAGAAGACACAGGGTCCGCTCCCTTTTCATACCGCCCGGGGGGGTTATTTCGGCGAGCGGCTATGATGGGCGGTGTGGGAGGCGTCCGCCTTTAAAATGGAGCAGTAGTAAACAAAACCCAGCGCGGCCCCCCGTCGGCTGTTCTGGTGACGCTGTCGCCGCTCACGGCGAGGAAATGATCCGGCATCGAGACGGGTTTTTGAAACGGTGTGCTGACTCCACCCGCATCGTTCGCTAAGGCGTCCGCCGGCGTACAAAATGACGCAGAGCTGCAAACGAGCAGTCCGGATTAACACTCTGTTAATCAGACTCACCTCTTACAGCTGAGTCTGCTGCCTGGATGAGCCACACCTGGCTCTCCACCTACAGCCGACACCTGGAGACCGCACCAGCTCATCAGGCACATGGCACTTAATTGGTATTTGAACTGTGGCGGCTATATACTGTTAACTGTTTTTATTCTGTAACCCTGATGAAGGCTATTCCAGTCTAAACACGTTGGCTTTAAAAACTGTTTCAAAACTGTTCTTTTCCGTAGTTTCCTTGTTTAAAAATCATGTGGTTCTACCAGGAGGAACAAGCCGTTTTGATTTTGAACTCCTTGGAACATCACAAGGGGCTAACTGGTTGAGAAATCTATCATACTTATGTTTTAATAAATTATTTACCTTTATTATGCAATGTAATAACTCAGGCCTTGGAAATGGACTGTTGTGGGATTGTTTCTGTCTAGTTTCTGGATGGATCAAGTCTGGCGCAGTGGCCTTGCACCAGCGCAGTAGCAATTTCGTTGGCGGAAGTGGATTTCTCTCTCAACTGCGCCTATTTGGTCATTTCCCAGCTCGCCATGACATCACTCGCGCCAACATGGGCGTGGGGACGCAGCAGTGGGTGTGTCAATAAAAACCAGGAGGCACAGTGCTAGTTTGCTGTCAAAGAAAAATCTCTTTCTGCTCAGACCGCGTCTCAGTGCAAACGCAGGCGTTATGTGGTAGTTTCGGGACTAGTTTCGGGACCATAGACTTACCTAAAATCAGTAGGTAAATCATGTTATTTCACTTTGACGTGCATCATTTAACCAATGACTACTGTAAACCTAATATAACTTTATAACCTAACAAAATATCGCCACGTGGTTATTGTGTGAATCGTTGTCTTCCAACATAAACCAGTCAACGTGCGTCATTACACACGGAAACGACACGGCGACAGAACCTTCAATATCGATATCAATATAACATCTGAATGCAGGACGTTCATTTCCTCACGGTCTGGGCTCTCCTCATCCGCCGCGAAATTATCACTGCATCAGCGCGTTGCTTAGGGAATGAGAGCGGCTCTTTTGATTGGCTGTATTTGAAGGCAGCCCCCACCACACCTACTGATAATTTATTCATCCTGATCCAACCCTTTTTACAACCGTGCCTCCGTTGTGCCTGCGTCTCATGTCCGCAAATGACCAAAATAGTGTGTCTATAAGCAGCCCTGAATTCCTTTCTCATGAAACCTGTCTGCTACGCTGCAGGCCTGTTCCTCGTATTCATCTTTAGAGAACTGCAGATATTGTTTACTTCTCCCCATGCTGGCATGAAATTAATGCTGTACTCGTAGACAATTGAGGATTTGACTTCTTTTACTTTAAAAAAATATTTGATAAGTTGATATTTGCCCAGCCCAAGGTGAAGAACCTCTCCCACTCACTAAGTCTACATTTCTAGATTTTCTCAGTGCTGAAAGCTATTATTTACCTTCCAGCTTCCAAAAGATGACAGTTTGAGAAAGAATGGCTGAAAGTATGCGTTCTTCTTCATGCGTTCAAATACAACATTCCTGCAAAAGTGAGTGTCGACTTGATTGGTGCGCGTGGAAACTTCACTTCCTTGTTCATCTGGACCCAATTCTACACAGGATTTACAGAGAAACGCATTCTGTAAAGATGGAGCCATTCCTATGATCGTAGACATAATTAAAAAAGCTGTAAGTATCACAAGAATCTAATATGGCTTCGTCACCTTACCTAGATATTAAGATGTAACACAATGTCCGCAAGAGTTATACAGTCAATGGCTTTGAACTCATGTTTACCAAGATACTTCTATCTGAATCTAGTGGACATGGAAGTATGGATAGCGTGTCTAACGGCCTTGAATTTCATCACTAAAAAGGTAGCAAACTCATTGCATTTAGTAGTGGAAAGGAGTTCAGGAGCTATTGGTAGCGAGGGGTTAGTTAGCCTATCAACAGTAGTGAATAGAATTCATGTATTATTAATATTACTGGTAATGATGTTAGATGAAAAAAGATTGTCTAGTGCTTCCCAATTCTGAATTGTAATTATCTCACTTTCTTTATAGATGTCATAGTGAATCTGGAGGGGGTTTTATTTCCTGCTGGAAGATAATTCCCCTGATTATATTTGAGTGTATTTATAATGTGTTGCGCAAGAAATACCGCAACAGGACAGAGACTGAACAAAACGGACGCGCTGGGAGAAGCAGGAGGCGGGAGGCTTAATGAGGGCCTATGAGGCCCGTAGCTCCGGGGCCCACGGCAGGTTAAATCGCCCCTGAAAACAACTCTCAACAGACTGTTACCGTCGTCCAGCGGCGTCCCGCTGGGAACACAGAGAAGTCAGGAGGAAAGAGAGAGAGAGAGAGATCAGTGATGCAATTCATAGTTGTAGTCTCTGGGTTGTAGGTGCGGTTCACACTTCACGCTCCCTTGGTAGTCAGTGAAGAGACTATTATCTAACTCTCTCTTAGTTACAAATTGTGTCTAATACGTTCGATATGCTTAACACACATATTTGTACGTTACATATTTGAATAGGTAACATTTTGAGCTGTTCAATGTTTCTAAACAAGGCTGTCTGGAACCTTATGGTTTATTAGAACATTAAAAAGCTTAATGCAGAGTTTAACATGTTACCTACTACGTTGTCATTACATGGGAATCAGTGCACTGAATATTCTGACATGTGTTGTTGAATTGTACACAGATTTTATACAAAGTAGTACATCCTTTAACACATCCACAAGTCCTTTGATCTTCCATTGTGTGTGTGTGTGGTGTGTGTGTGTGTGTGTGTGTGTGTGAGCGTTCATGGGTTAGGGTGGGGGTTCTGTGTTTGCACTAAGGTACAGTATTTCTGCTGCACCCTACAAGTCATCTGGTCTGGGCCTTATCTGATGGGGACATCTCGGGGCCTCTCTGCCCAAACTGCAAATCTCCACCACGTGGTCAGGTGACCGTCTCATGAAAGGGCTGTGAACATTAGTTATCGCTAATTAGAGAGTCTGGTCTCTTTTATGACCACAAGAAAAACAGAAATCCTTTCACAGGTCAACACGCTACATAGGTGACACATTTTTTTTTACCGCTGAATATGTTGTGATGAAATGGGTGAACCCTTATTGATACGGGACTTCAATGAAAAGGATAAACTGAGATTTCAAATGATGATTGTCAAGTAGTTGAGTCTCATTTAAGGAAGGTACGCAAGGAAGCGTACAAAGGGAGTGGAAGGTTAGAAGTAATATCATCCTGTTGAAAAATAGATTTCACAGTGATTTATTTTGTGACATAACTCCCCAAACAGCTGAATCAGCCATCAGCTGGTTTCCACCTACAGTATCTCACCTACAGTATCTCAGTATTTCATACTGTTACACTTTCTGCTAACCTGAGCTCATAATCATGCCAGAATCTCATTCATTACTGTTTTACACTGTGATACCATGGTCATTATATCTGCACTGCGTATTGTTTTATAATTAATTTATTCACATTAGTTTAGTAGTAGCCTATATTTTGTTGTATGTGTGTTGGTGGTGATGCGTCATTGATAAAGAATCAGCCTCTGTTGTTTGTGTACATAAAATATCTGATCCCTGGTTTTGAGTCAACTTCAGATCGAGACCGATTTGATTCATCGGCTATCAGTCCCCTTTACTAAGAGTGATGCCCGCAGGTAACTCAACGTCAGTTAAAGTGAACGGAACGGTCGAAATGCCGAATATATCTGATAGCCTAAAGTTGAGAGTGAAAATCACCTCATAACGCTACATCTATTATTTAGTCACTTAATGCGTAAGTGTTCACTTATGTCCTGCCCCGCAAACGCATCACGGAGAGGTTGGAGAAAACAATCTCGCTCGTGGAAGGAAATTAACTATTTATACTTTTAATTTCGAATAGATCGTTAATTTGATCTAGATGTCAAAGTTAAGCGTAAATAATATTACACCAGAGGGCGCTTACACCGGGCCCGCTTGTCCAATTTAACGATTGTCATTGATCACTAGACCAGACACACCTGGAATAACAACAAATCAAACCGCGACACGTTTCGCAAACCCCCAACGTTGTTTTATGTACAAGCTTCTCAACAGAACAAAAGTGAGGATAATTTAAGAAAAGTTTAAGATGGGTTTGTTTTTTTTAAGTGAGGCCCACTGAGCTCTAACTTCTAAGCCCCAGAAGGCAACGCTGCATCTTGGGTAGCAGATAAATGGCTACTTCTAACATCCTGTTTAGTGTTTAGATCATGTAGAAGTGTGTGTTTGTGTGTGTGTGTGTTGTGTGTGTGTGTGTGTGTGTGGTATGTTGTTCCGCAGACAGCTGTAGTCTGCATTGATTTAGCATCAAAGAGCCCGTATTGAAAACGGTCCCTCAGTCAGAGCAGAGAGTGGAAGCTTCATGATTTATTCAGAGCATCCAGAGAGACTGAAAGTGAACCAAATACATCTTGCTACTGTGATATTATCTCTTCCTTACTGTTCTCATTAGTTGACGGGTAGTTTCTGTCATTATGTGCAGGAATGAAAACATGCAGAGATACTTTACCCTGGGAACAGCCCCGCTTTTAATGAAAAGAGATAAATATATTCCATCCTTCACAAATATTAGCTCTAAGATTTATGGCAAAAAATACAAAAGTTATACACATGGCAATTTTGAGTTTTTTTCTAAACACATACTTAAATTTTATGAACTTATTTGAGTTTATGAACAGTCCACCGCAAATGGCCCCGTTTAAACAAATGTCGTTGCACCGTAATGGATAAATAAATACATGAACGCATTTAAAGATGTAATCCATAACATCTTCATAATTTGCTACTATCGCCCATATGAATCAATCTCACAATGATAATTCAATCCAGTCCTGTCCGATGAATTACTCTGCAGGTCCCGTAATACTGAAAGGAAACTCCAGTTGTTGTGACACAGGGAGCGTCATCGTCTCAATTAGTTTTCCTCTGGTGGCGCCGCCATCTTGGATCAGGGCAGCTAAGCTGGGATTCTTATGTGAACTCATAACATCTGATTGACAGAGCCTACAGGAATACAGACCAGAAATGCGGCGGTCCAAGCCGTAGTGCGACGACTGTGAGAAGACAGCAGTCGTAATAAAAAACGGCTTCGGGCTGCACATAAATAATGAACGACAGAGGCTGTATCTTTTTCTTATGCGTATCAGTGATCTAGACATAAAATGGATTTGCTAGCTCTATCTCGTTTTAAAAAAAATATATGCCCTCAACATAATAATTTGTGCATTCATAAATTCATAAATTTAGTTACAGCGGTGGCAGAGCGTCGGCTGAATGGAACGCTTACGTCTTGATAGCGCATTAAGCTAGGTGATAAGTCAGAGCTGTGCAGTTATTTAAATTAATCAACACTCAAATCAGAACAGAGTATTTACGCAGGCCATGGTTTAATAGACATTGAATCAGAAGAGAATAGGCGGATACAACAGGCAAACATAAAATAGGCAAACTCAAATAAGAAGCATAAATATTTAAAGAATAATTTTCAAAGGAGATGTGTAAGACTTCTTTAACATAAATATTATCAAATTGAAAGCGGATGCCGGGAACGCGTTGTTACTTTCTGATACACGCCGCGACTTCAGATTTACTGTGCGTACCTTCGCAGCCAAAAGTTTGAACATAAATAACAGTCCCCGCAAACGTGCTCCTATCTAAAGAACGCGCGCGAGCGATTTAAGACGGCGAGTTCTTAATCATAATGTACGTGCTTGTCCGGGCAGCTCGGTGCGGTGAGACCTCCTTTTGTTAAGTAAGTTGAATACCTCTTCGCAGAGTTTTAAGATACATCAAATCTGAGAAAAGTGGTCCTTAATGAGACCCATATAAGCAAGACCTATAAAATCCATCATAATAACCCCATCCAACACTTTTTAAGAGGGACTTAAGCAAGATATGTGGCAAAAGGATAAACTGCAGCTCATAAAGGGCACTTTATTACCAATGCCACTGATATTACAGGCAACACGACACTCCCTTTCTCCACGTGGATACCGGCGAGAGAGAGAGACAGAAAGACAGAACGAATGTTTCCCAAACCTTCACCTCGCCACAGCGTGACTGTCCAGTTTGGCGCGGAGGCTCTGATCGTTATTCTTGCGGCTCTGATTGATGAGAGAAGGGGTCGTGACCCTGACGGAATCAGCATCTCCAGTGAACTCCTATCTCCGTCACTCTCGGGGGGAGCTTTCGCACCTGCGTCGTTTGGTCCGGACTTCGTTGTGAGTTTGGATCGTTTTGACGAGAGTGTAAACGCTTCACGCGGTCACCGAATGACCGAATGAAAAGTTAGCCAAAAACCGGGGGTCCTCTTCCATACGACCGGGGTGCCGGTCATCGCTGGCGTGAAAGCGACTTCTATAAACGTCCACCTCAAATATAGGAAACGACGACGGTTACGCGGCGTCTCGTTGGGGTTCACGGTGGGCGGTTGTGGTCGTCTCTATCATGCTAGTTGGCAGCGTGAGGGAGCGAGGAGGTTTCAAGGTTAGACACCAGGGGTGGACAGTAATGACACACTGAGTTTACTTGAGTACTGTACTTAAGTACATTTTTCGAGTATCTGTACTTTACTTGGGAAACCTATGACTTTTGCTGTTTTGAAAGAAAGACAAATATTGTACTTTTGACTGCAGTACATTTCTATGAAGGTTCCCGTCAACCTTTGCATTGACAGCAGAAGTGCTTTTGGACTTTAAAATCGGGTGGATGTTACCTCAAAATTAACCTTCATTAAAGAGCCTGTAATCTAATACTTCATTTTGGTTGTTTGTGAAGTAATACAATCTTTATTTTAGTTTATTTTTTTTGTCTTGCTTAAAGCAGTTTTGCTGTTGGTCAGTTATAAAGCCAGAGGTGTGTAACTGGGAGTTTTAGGTAGGGGTTGGTTATTTTATTTATTGTTTATTTTCTGAGGAAGCCGCATCTACAGCAATTCCACCGTCTGCTAGATGCACATGTGCACAAACGCGCTGACACGCGCGCACACACACACACGCACGCACACACACACACACTGTCAGAACACTGCCATGCTGTTTTATGCGGGTGGTGTTAAATACATATGAAAATGACAATGTCTGTCCTTGTGTCGATTCAGTTGCGTTTCTATAGGCGTTTCTAGAGGCTTTGTAGCATAATCCTACAAGCTTTTTCTTCTAAAGGTCCTACAATCAAGTCAGTGCATTCGGTAGGTCGTTTCCAGACTCATTAGGTTCTGTAGAAGCATTGTGGCAACAATATAACGATGCGTTGACGTTAAAAAGGAAATCTACTTTTGAATACTTAAGTATTTTTTAAAAAGCAACTACTCCGGTACTTTAACTCGAGTAAAGATTTCACCGAACAATCTTCACTGGTATCGCGGTAACGTCTGACCAGGATCTATCGATGCTTCGACTCGAGCAACGGAGTTGCGTACTTTGTCCACCGCAGCGGTACGCGCAACCTGCGCAGGCGTTCGCATCGAAGCGATCTCGTTCACTTTGCTGAGCAGAGAGACAGACGAGCCCACAGCAACGTCGTGACGACCTGCCTGTGATGCCCCCCGTCCTGCCTGCCTCGCTTGATCGCTGCATTCTCACCACATCTCCATCCAGAAGGCGCCCTTGGTTTCAGGCAATGTGAAACAAACTGGACCGATACAGTGTAACAACGTGGTCGATTCTGGTTCGCAGTTATTTGTGAAAACGCCCTCGGTTTCTTTCCTCTTGCTCTTATGCTGCCGAGTCTGCCGCTATAAGCCTGTTCTCAGTACGCAGCACGTAGCTGGATATGTAGTCATGGAAACGATGCACTGACAACACGTTGTACCGCATCAAGTGGAAGCTGTAGACGTCGCGAGGCGGCAGGAGGAGCGTCCCGGCCTCCGCTTCGCGAAGCACACCGCGTACGAAGAGCGCACCGAGCTTTAAAGAGAGCGAGCGGGCATAATAGTCTTGAACTCTTGCTCTCCCTCTTTGTTACTCTTCCTCTGTCTTTTCCATCCCCTCCTTTCTTTCTTTTTTTTTCCAAGCACTCAGGATGTGCCAGCTGCATGTTGCCTTTGATTTGGGCTTGCCCCAGATTTGCTACCTAATGAGCCGAGCGCTCAATCAATAATTCACTCAAGTTTGAATAAAACACAGGGTGATCAGATCCCGTGCGAGAACGTAATCAGCGGCCTCGACGCTGCTTCTGCCATTGGCTTCGTCGCGCTTTTCCTTTCGTTCGTCTCTGCGTTTGTGTCAGTCTTGTTTACGCGACATTGCTTTTGCTTGTCCGTTGACCGCTATGGACGTCGACGACAGGAAGCAGTCAGAGTGACATCTTTCACTAATCACATGACTCACGATATCGGAAGTAGTATTGCAGTATACGTACGTTTTGTGAAGTCGAGTGGATGCAGGCCGCGCGTTGCTGTGTTAAGAGTTTAGAAAAAGTATCTTAAGTATAAGTAAACACTTGTTACCAATTGTAAAAAAAACTGTAATAGATATTTTATTAGAAAGCTTTGTTTGGATTTTAATTCCTTTGCCTACCGACTTCAATATTGCACCTTTAGTACCACATTTGTGTTCTACTTGTAACACAAAATAATAAAACTGATAAATAAAAAAAATAAAAAAACGAAATACCCAGTGAATCCGACCATCGTCTCTCTCTCTCCTCAGTGCCCCCTGACGATCCAGTGATAGTCGGAGCCCCGGTGGTGAGCCTGCGGGCCGGCGACCACCTCAACCTTACGTGCCA
>OMKK01051528.1:9027-19524 GCA_900302305.1 Polymixia japonica
TATGATGCCCAATGGACCCATCCCCATGCCCCCAATGATGAACTTTGGTATGCCATCCCTGGCCCCCCTGGTTCCCCCGCCCACTCTCTTGGTCCCTTATCCTGTCATTGTACCCCTGCCAGTCCCAATCCCCATACCCATACCCATCCCCTTCAGCCCCAAGACCTCCAGGGACCAGCCGGACAGCAGTGGCCCCATCCCCGGTGCTCCCGACCCCTCAGAACCCTCAGCTTCCAGGCCCCACTCTCCTGGTTCCTCTGGAGGAGACGGGGGGGACCATAAACTAGGGCCATCTGGCTCGGGGCCCCTCTCTCCTGTGTTTTCTGGTTACAGCCCAGGCCAGTTGGGCTCTGGCTCAGAAAGAAGTAGGACAGCAGTAGTGGACTTGACTATAAAGGCAGAGGATGGTTCAGGGAGCCTGTGTCTGCCTAGTGGCCACAGTCTAATGGACGGTGTGATCGATCTAACCGTGGGCCATCGCGCATGCCAGCAGCACGTCATACAGAGGATGTTGCCTGGGGTCCAGGTCAAGGTGGAGGCAGAGGTGGACTCAAGATCTCCACCTGCTGCCGGGCTGGGGAGGGATGAGAGGGATGGCAGGGAAAGGAGGGACAGGAGAGGAGGGGGCCTCTTACAGGGCCTCGGTGCTGAGAACCTGGAAGGGGCCACAAACCCTAACACACTGGAGGCATCTTGCCCACCCTGCAGCAGTGACATTTGTCCCTGCAGCGCCGAGCCTTCACCTGCCCAGCCAAAGCCCTGCGACTCCATCCTCCCCAACCTTCCCGCCCAACCCGCACCCAGCACGACACGGACCCAGCCCCAGCCCCAATCCCTGCCCCAAGTCCAGGTAAGCCCAGCTGCCCCGTGTAATGTCATAGTCAATGGCACGGGATGGCACTCACTTCTCACACCTGCATCTGAGTCTTGCCCAGACCGAAGAGGGGACGGAGGAGGAGGAGCGGGAGAAGGAGGAGGAGGAGGAGTCGAGGCAGAAGCAGGAGGAGAGCAGCAGCCAGCCAACGGTGAGCTGGAGCGGGAGGCGCTGAAAGAGAACAGCTGCTCAGTGGCAGAATGGGAGCCGGGGAAGCGGGGCTCAGCAGAAGAGGAGGCAGTGGGCACAGGGGAGGGTAAGCCAGACCCTGACTCTGGCCTGGAGGAGGGAGAGCACGCTTACGCCCTGCCACTGCTGCCCACAGGAGGCTGTGTGGTCATTCAGCCTGTGCCAAAGCCCGACGCGGACAAGACAGCCATCCTGTCCTGCTCCATCAGTGCACCGCTATCGTCTGCTGGGAGCCCTGAGCTGGAGCCACCACTGAAGAGGAGGTGCCTGCGAATCCGCAATCAGAACAAATGAGGTGGGTTCACTGTACAAACATTTATACGTACACATACGAATGCGTGAATATAAATTCACAGCAATTAATTTCAAACAGACATTCAAACAAGTTACGTAATTTCCAACCTCATCAAACAATTGGTCGATTTGTACGTTTCAAATGTCTCTGCCTCTGCAGTGTGTAACTTTGAAGTATTTAAAATGCTCTGCCAGTCTTAATATTTCCTCAGATTTGGCCTCTCGTTTATTCGTGTGAAAGGCGTGTACGTCTTGGAATCAGCTCAGTGATGTATGTCAGTGTTTGATTCATGGAGCACATGTTTATCCAACACCTTGGTTTACATAACATTACACTTGTATTTCCCCATATGAGTTGCCATACGGCTCTCAATTTACAGGAAGATAGTAGCATTACATTGATTGGCAGATTACCTCTATGGACTGCAGAATGCAAAATACATCTGTCACGTCGAGGGGGGTTTATTTTACATCTCATGCCATCTTTAACAATACACTCTGTAAGCTGTTAATTAAACGAAATGCCTTTCGAGAGCATCGACTGAGGACCAATTATTTAGTTGTGGTAAAATTACCCGATTATTTATTAAAGTAATCAAGCCACGTAAAGCATTAAGGCAAAGGCAAATTAACAGCTCAAATGAACCATAAAACTGCTGGTATAGTATGTGGAAACTTCCAGAAGACTGTCTCTTATTATTAATATGGAAGATGGAAGTCTGTCACCACTGACACGGGAGAACTGAACTTTTTTTTTTGCTTCAAATGTCACCATTCCCCCCTACGCCAGCCTTATCACAAGACATTCATTATAAAATATATTAAAAAATAAATAAATTTCAAATTATGGGTTCAGAAAAGCAGGCACACTGAATATTTAATTCTTAAGTTGCCTACAAGCATTCTTAAACCGATCGGAATTTGTGCATTCCGAAGAGCAAATCCAAAATTAGGAAACTGATGAATGCCAGCATTTTCTTAAATTAGTTCATCGAGTGCATTAAAGACTTAATCTGTGCGTCGTTCTTGGGTTGGGCTCTTACCATGAACTGGACACCACACCTGCTTCAGCTCACCTGAAGATAAAAATGTGTGGTTGCCTGCTGGTATCGATATTCCTCATTTGATTTCACCGAAACAAGCTTTGAGGGGGTTTCTAGGTGTGACTCAGTCTAATTCTCCGCCCACTCTCTTTCACAGATGTATGCTCTGAAGAACGATGTGCCATCAACGACACTCAACGCCTGTCCACCCAGCCCCTGTCCAACACACTCGGCCCGTCTCGGCCCCCGACCCCCTGCTCACCCACCGCATCACGCACGGGCACGCACGGGCACGCACACCTTGTTCCCGTCCTCACCCATAGTCCATTTTACCAGCACAACGAACAGCCTTTGACGCCCGAGGAGGAGCCTAACCAAACTTGTCAATCTGTAACATAGTAGAACAGACGGGACTCCTTTTGTTTGAGCGTCCATTCTGACGACTAAATTCTCACAGGCTTTGACGTCGGGCTCATCCGAAAAGGCCGGCAGGATCTCTTGGCCTCCAGAGCTGCAGACACACGACCCGGGAGGACTTCACCCCTACTGCGTTTCTTCTCATTTAGAGACTTTCAGCCCGCACTGCCCCCTTGTACCTTGTCCGCTCTCCCCCATCAAAGCAAATGCTCTCTAATGTCTGTTATCGTTTAAAGCACTGGAAAGTGTAGTCAAAGCTGCTGCTGGGGAATCCAGATGGGGTCCAAAATGAGAGGTTTTGACCCCCCCCTCCCCCATGAAGTCCGCCCTGTACTGGTCCAACCTGTTGCCACACTGAGGGTAAAAAAAAGTTTGTTACAATTAAGAATTCATTTTTCTTCACACTTACATTCTTATTCACGCAACTTGTAGCTTCACAACGTTTTGACTGTAGGAGGAAATTCACACATAGCTGGCCAAAAAATGGCAGAACGTCTGCCCTATCCTGGCCTTTGCTTGTCCACAACCAGCACAAAATGTAATTGCCAACTTGATAACAAGTGTTTTTGGGTGATGGTGATGGGTTTGTAGCCAAAAGGAAGCGAGCCGTGAGTGAATAAAGTTAATGGGATAGGTTTTAATGCGTGGTGAGGTGTGAAGAGAATTCTCAAACCAAGAATCCGGAGATGTAATGTTAGCTTTCTGGAGTTTTAAGGAGCGGGCCAGTTCAGAAAGATATTGTTATATGGAAACAGGAAAACAATGAAGGAGCCGTGGGATATAAAATGACCTTCCAGGAAGTTGTGTGTTGAAAAGGATTCCTATTGAATCAACAAATCGAGGGACAACAGGGTAGAGCTTCACCAGCAAATTACGGTGTGTGGGTGGAGTAACACAATCTTTGTTTCCTCTTAAACCTTCCCCAAACATGGATATATTCTTATACCAGAGTCAGACACAGTTGTAGTTGTGATATTCAGTCAGTCTCATGACATTTTTCACACTGTAAGGAATGCCATTTGTGCTTTAACAACAAGCCATGTTAATAAAAATGCCTGGCGCTCATCATACCTAACAGTTATCCAACGGCTAATCAATTCTGAGCCCCTCCTGTTTTGACACCTCTTTGAGGCTTATTGCACCTCGGAAATAACTGGGATGGCATGGCAATGTAGAAACTCTGCCAACTTGCAGTGGGTACTTGCTGTCGCGGCCTTGTACTTACTCTTTTTTATCATATTTATTAGTGATGTTTCTGCCATGGGTCAGTTTGAAATGGCTGCACTGGAACTTGGAGGCGGAGGGATGCCAGTTACTTCGTGAATAACATTTCGGGGGAACTCGAGGAAAAGATCTCAGAATAACCCAGCAAAACGAACTATGAATCAATTAAACACACCCAAGCCAAATTCATTTTGAAAAAATTTATTCATTCAAATTTTATTGAAATAATTTTCGTTAATGGGAAAAAAAAATCTTCAACACGTTGTCTTTCTTCCTTCCATCGCCTTGCCGTTTTGCTTTGTTATTGCGTTTGCCAATTATTCCCTTGTTTTGTTTCATGCCAGTTGTTTTCTAGAGTTACGAACCCATTGTCGTCCTCGATTGATTGTCATCTCTGTGTATAGATTTTTGGACGGTTTGAGTGTTATGCCATGCGACCTACCCAGCTGTCTCATCCAGTTCACCACATCTTAAGCCCGCGAGCTGGGATGACGTTGAACAAAGCCAGTATTTATTTTAGACTCCTATGGAGGAAGTACATTGTACCAACGAGAGACAAGTGTTACCATATGCCAAAGGTTTATATTGTGTTCCAACAAATTATCCCTAAAACGTGTCACCTGGTTTTCAGTAGAGACAGGATGTATAGTTGCCAAAACAATACGCACTTATATTTCAAGTATTGTGTAATTGGGCAGAATAACAGAAGTGGATGTTAAAAGCAGTATTACCCCATCTTTCTCTTTGTGGTTTGCCCTTTTTTATATAGGACTATGTTAGCTACATAGCTGCACAAGTGTGGTGAAATACGAAATATGTTTAAACCATAATGTAGGACCTGAGAATCTGTTTTCTCAAGCGCTCCTGACATGACATGGCATTTCTTTGCAATCCCCTCCTATCTTACCATTTGTCATGGTGTTTAGTCATGGCCAGCCACAGTACTATTGATGCGTTGTCGTACTGAATGCAGTGAGTCTCGATGCCTACACGCGCACACACCTGTGTACACACACACACCGCTTAAACCTACCGCGTTTATTGCGTGCGCGAATGCGTATATTTAAGTGTGTGTGTGTGTGTGTGTGCGTGTGTCAGGCAGGTGCAAGCATAGAGCCCAGTTGATATTAGAGAGTGTTGACTCAGAGTAAGCAGTGTGCAACTCTATCTGTTACCAGTTAGTCAGGCATTTAGGCTTAGCTCGTGGCTTGCCAAGGCCCAGCTTTGGTGTCACTTAAAGCATTTCCTACGCCCCGCTTCATTTCTCTCCGAGCAGAGACGGTAAAAAAAAAAAAAAATCTTTTTTGATCCACGTGTTTTTTCTTTCTTTTAAAAGCAAAGTTGATCTCATCTCGTTTGATCCTTTTGACTTTATCTGTATGTAAACTTCTTCCTTCCTCTCTCTTTCAGATGTCACAAAAATGTATCTGTTTTTGTTTAAAAAAAAAAAAAAAAAAAGCGCTAATTATTCATTTGAGAAGTTCAAAATAACCCGTGTGATTCCACTCCAAACTCAAAGAGACAACAGAGATTCTAGCAGCATTAGACAGAGCAGATTTCATGCCCCGATGCTTGTCGGTGACAGCACAGAAACCGGTTTTGATATAGCGTTCAAACTGGATACGATAGTAGTCCTGTCTGCCTCTTCTCTGGGACAGATGTCGGATGTCATTCAAAACTGAAACAACAAACAACAACTCTATTCTTTGTCTGTAAGCTGATAGGTCGTTCGGTTTTGTTATGTGCCTGCTCTGACATAGGCCATGCAGTTAAACAATTCCTTCTCTTCACCAAAATTTGAATAACAATTTATTTAGGTATAGGTTAAAGTTGAGTTTTGGGAACCCTCCCATTGTAACTCTTGCAACTTTTCCAGCTTCACACATACACACATATACACACACACACACACACACACACAGAGACAATTGCGCACACAATTGTGTCTAATACACCTCATCAGTACTGCGTGTGTCGTTGCAAATGGTGTACATGTTTGAATATGATATGAAAGCCTACTCTCCATGGGGTAGTTCTGGACCACTGAATCAGTCTATGTGACGGCAGACAGACTAATGACAAATCTCCAGCATTCCTTTTTACAAGATGAACTACAGGCGTGATCAACAGCCTGAATTATGCAATGACAACTGTATCACAACCGAATAGAGACGAGTGGTCCACAGACAAAATAAGACATGAAATGACTTCATGTTACTTTTTTGAAAAAATAACAGAGAAGTTGCCTTAACTCTTGCTTGTATAATCTCTACAGTTAAGACAATGATGCTTGCTTGTAAAGGAGACTCTCCCACTTTGTACAAAATGAACTAAACAAAAAACAAAAACTTTGTTATCTTGCTAGTGTCAATGTATAGATGATGATCAGCTTTTTCTGTAACTCGTAGGGACCGTCACATTTTTGCTAAGAAAAAAAAAACAAAACAACAAAACTCCCAAATCCTTGACCCTCAACATCCGACCTGTTCAACGTTTTAACTTGTGGTGGACTGTCAACCTTTTTGTGTACATTTTATAGTATTATTTATTGTTGACAAGTTTTGCAATTGCAACTAATAAAAAAGTGAAGGTGGTTTGACCCGAGCATTCTGTTCAAATGTAAATGCCTGGTGAACGGTGACATGCTTTTTTATAATTAAAATGGAGAAAACAGTGATATGAGGAGATGATCCTTGTGTCTCTTTATTATGAAGTTGTAACATTGTACATAATGTGGCCAAAGGTTGCTTTGGAAAAGAATCTTTTTTTTGTGTTGTAATCGTATTTGTTTTATCCAGTGAATTGCTCATGAAGACAAATAAATAAGAGGCACACACCACTCTGTTTGAACTGGGTCATTATCTGTTCAAATACATTGAACCTGACGTATATGCGTGTATGTGTTTTACCTGACGTATGCGTGTGTTTTCAAACACGTGCACAGGCCCCATCCAGTTACGTTGATGAGAGTTCATGTCTTAAATCGTTGGTCACCATCTTTCTTTTACTTCTGTTAAGATATTTAGAGCCACGTTGTCTTCAATCATCACTGCCTTAAGATTATGATTCAGAAGACTAGCCCCTTGATTAAAAAACTATGGAAATAATAGTTGATATTAGCATGCATGATAAATTCAAAGGTAGAGTTACTCAATTTTTCAACAATAAGGTTAATATAACCTTCGAGGAAGATCTTCTGCTTCCATCTAATTGCCACTGAATGGCACAATGGAATAATTCAGTAAAAAGTGACAGTTACTTAATTCACACATGCTATTTCTCTAGATTGGAACAGTTAAGTCAATATTTGTAAATATGAACAATATTCTAGAAAAACTAGAAATTGTAAAACCAAATTGTGAGCCGTCCATGGGCATATGAAAGCATGCATATGGATCAATGGTGTTTCCTTTTAGGTATAAACACTTTCATGAAAGTGAGTTTTGTGAATAGGCTATTTAAGATTTTACTTTTTTTTTTAGTTACACTGGAAATCTACCGCAGTGATTAATCAGCACAACAGGGCTACTCAATATTTGTATAGTAGACAAGATGCTTAACAAAAGCCTGGGTATCAATTCCTATCAAGCATGAATGACATAGGACCCATAAGTCAACTGAAGTTATATTATCTCTTATGGAGTGTTTTCTGTAACTCTATCACAGCCCTTGATAAGGCACTTATATATTATTAATATATTATTGATGATTACAATACCAATGGTTATGTAAGTATTTAGACAGATTTTAGTACTAAACCCTCAATAACTTTGGTTATAGAAATTAAATAATTTATAAATAAGGTGAAATTGATCTAAAAAAAAAAAAAGCCTTTACTGAATCATGAACTGACTAAGTAATTATTAATGATAGATGGTTAGCACACCAGTGATGCTAATGAAATGTAGTAATGATTTATAGTTAGCTACATACGGACAGCTGAAGTGTCACAGAACTGCTTTCACAATAAGATTAATCATCAAAAGCAATGAAACTGAAGGCATGATATTCTGATTTTTGAACTCATTAAGTTTTTGAAACATTGTAACTCAATAACAGACAAGTGGTCAGATCCATTTGACTGAAGCCCATTTGCCCATTCCAGAAATATTAGACAATCCTTTATCGTCACTTTTAAGAGAAGAAAATACACAATTATTAAATTACATATAGACAAACATCCACTTTGGAACAATCCAACTGTTTTGATCCATAAGCAATGTTCATGAGCAAAACTAACCGGGTGACAACTTAAATTTCAGGATATTCCTCTGCAGAGGAGAGCTATTTATAATCACGTGGTCTCTAGCGCCATCTTATGGCTTAGTAGAGTATTGGCTTGTTGCTCAATAGGGCCCAATAGGGAGACAAAGAGGCTGCGGTTGCATTCAAAACTCAATGAAAATAGGCTCTATTTCTCTTCAAGGAATTTGAAGAGACCCCTCAGACTCTGAAGTACAGTTAATACTTACATGAGACACAGAAATCCTGTACAGCTGGTAGCTCACAGCCAATCGCAACTGTGTTTTAATATTTCTGATTTATTCCATACACTGCAGTACAATCAATATCCTTTGCATTACTTCCACTGCATCGTTCTTACGTTTGACATCACTCTCTCTTTAACTGTCTCTCTCGTGAACTTCCACATATCTTGAGGTACTGGGATCACTTTGTCAGTCCAATATTTATACGTACGTCATACACACTTACGTGTAAATATCCAGTACCAGCCCTTCTGGATAAAAATGTAAATGTGATTTTATTTCTAGAATTGTATGTGCATGTCTACATAAATGCCTGACAACTTGTGTTGCACACCACTCAATCAGTAGACATTACTGGTACATGTTAATGGACTTGATGGATCTTATTGTGACAATGATTGTGATTCAGACAAGGCCTGCCAGGGTAAGTGAGGGCTTACTTATTATTCCTGTCATTTCATTAGTTACGTGGGTATTTCACTATTTTGCTGCAAAATATATTTAACACTGAACAAAACCCTAACAAACTGTGCCTTCTACCCAGTGAGATAAACATCTAATCTATCTAACTAGTGCTGGATCCCTTAAACAACAGAGAAAATCAACTCCAAAAGCAACAACACACTAAAAAAATCCCTGAATATTCATTTTATATCAAACTGATACAGTTTTTCAGATTGTTTTTTTTGGGGTTGTAGTCCAAGCCTTTTATCCAGCTAATGACCACTGCCACAGTATTGCCTCTCTCCTTCACATCTTTTATCAATCCCAACAAAAAATATAACAAAAACCAGAAATATCTTTAAAAGAAGGCTAGATGATTATTGCACTGTTGGAGTTCAATTACCACTTTAGCTAGATATTGTGCATTCATAAAAATAAGGCATATTAATTTCCTGATGCTGTCAAGAGATGGTTTTAATGCAGTGTGGCGTTTCAACAACAATAAAGTAGACTAAGTCTACTAGTCTCAATCATGGCCTATGAGGAAAACAGCTAGACAAACACCTCTGTTTGACAAGGGGAGGCATGGAGTTAAGAGGCAAGGCAAGGGAAATAGAGAGACCAGGGTAAGGGACTGGGATAGGATATACTATAGATCAAATTATCTCAAAACACTAACTTACGGGGATATATCGATCTGTGCATGAGTTCAATGTAACAAATTTCTACTCTGGTTCTTTATCTATGCAAACTGATGGGACTGGTTTGTTTGCAGATCTTCTAATTTAGGCTATAATGGAATAAATAGGATGGGCTGTGAGGTGTAACCACAGGACAAGGAGGGGTTCTGGTGTTCATGATGGCTTGGGGGAAGGAATACCACAGCATGGGTGTAACACAGGAGAGGACCTATTACCACATACATTGTTGAGTTAGGACAAGGCCAAGAAAAAGGCTAGCGGAGGCAGGTATGAGAGGTCAGGCTGTTGTTGTAGGGGTCAGACAGATAGGAGGGAGGGAAGGAATTCACTTGCGGCCCAACTGCGCCCTCTGTTGTATGAAACAGGAATGTCAGCATCACAGTGTCAGATAGGGCATTATGATTAATGCCCTGTAACATAATAGTTTTTCAGGTGTTATATTTTATAAAGTGTGAGAACTCGTTTGACAACTGTTATCACTGAAACAAAGTTCATCGCCTTATAAAGACGTTTTAGGCTGACTTATTTCATATCAACAGAGAGAACACATCATCCTCGGGGAATTTATTTTTTATACAAAGATCAGTATATTTTATGAGGCTGGGGAGAGAGAGGGAGAGAGAGAGAGGGAGTGAGAGAGGGAGGGAGAGAGAGAGAGAGAGAGAGAGAGAGAGAGGACTACCTGGCTTCCTTCTTTGAAGAGACAGGAGAGAAGGCTTCTGGGTAAAACAGACTTCAGCGTGTTGATCTCTCAGGGGGGAGGAGAGAGAGAGAGAGACTGTGTGTCTGCGTGAGGAATTCAGAGGTTGGAGTTTGCTTCCCCC
>OMKK01051566.1:1798-13085 GCA_900302305.1 Polymixia japonica
CCCCCCCCCGCTCCTCAGCGCCCAGTTTATGGCTGAAAGTATTCATTACTTACATCTTATCGTATAAATCTGATCTATTGCATCTTTCAAGCATTCACTCTTGTACTCGTAATGTAATGTGCCACACATTTGTGGACATTGCAGCGGTGGTTACAGTCCACCACAAAACATTACACCATTGCGTTGGATGTGTGTGTGCGTTTCCAATGGGAATCAGTAGCACCACACACACAGTGGCAAAACGCAGGCATAGCAAAACGCACACAACACAACCGAGGAAGGCTCTGTTAAAGGTTGGGTGTGTATAGGCTACCCTTTGTGCTGGCCCTAAATACATTTTCAATCAAATAAAGCAGAATTTTGTTTGCTGCGTGTGTTTCCCTACTTCCCTACTACTAGTGTCCCGCACTACACATACATAACAAAGATCATGGTAGTTTAAATTTAGTTCACTGAGTGTATGCTGTTGTCCAAACGTTTTGCTGTAAATGAAAAAAAAGCAACTGAATTCTTGCCTGTACTGTTAGTTGCCTGTACTCTTGCCAGTTCCTGCTTGCTAAATTTAAAATTGTTCCTGTACTGCCCTTTCCCGTGGAATAACACTCCTGTACTGTCCTGCGGGAGTGGGTGTCTTTCCCATCCCGTCAGAATCCCCTGGGTCCCATGGATCCCACAGGAATCCCGACCAAATGTCACCCTCTACATGGGAGTGGTTCAGGTACATTCTACACTGAATAAAATCTGGTTTGGTGTATTTCTACTAGGGATGAGCGAGTACACCATTATCTGTATCAGTATCTGTTCAACCAACTAAACTATCTGTATCCGTAGCCGTACTCCGAGTGGGCAAGGCTTAAATCGGAAGTGGGTGGTGCTTAAAGCGGAAGTGGGTGGTGCTTAAAGCGGAAGTGGGACTAACCGGAAATTGTTCATTTAAGCCTGAAATTGATATGGGTTGATCAGAAATTGCTATATTTAATATTTATTAGAAAACTATTTACAGAACAGCCTCAGAATTGAGCTTCAGATCAGTGTTTTTAATCACAAGAGTAAGAGAACTATTTACAACTGCTGGTGTAGAAGCAGAGAGAAGAGAGAAGAGTCACAAACTGTTAATCCCCGTGGACACTGGACAGAATGGCTGCCTGTGACAATGGCAAGTTTGCATCTGTGTGGTGCAGCAGAGCTGCATCAGTCTGTGTAGGGGAGGAGGCGGAGCTCTGTGTTACCCAATGAGGATTTTCCTTCATCACCACACATGTTACTTTGATGATACTCTTGCACTCATGCAAGTACATTATCCATACCGGATTCTTGTTTCAGCTGAATATTCATCTCAACCCTAATTTCTACTATTAGATATAGGAACCAATTAAACATTCTAATCATTGATTTGCACACCCACCTGTCCCTCATGTCCCGGATGCCGACAGCAGCCAACTGCAGGGCAGTAGCGTGGGTCTTACTTCTGTGTTACATAATTCAAGGTCCACAACCAATGATGGAGTTTGTAGTTTTGCATATATCCCTTCAAGTTAGCCACCAGGGTGATCTCTCTCTCTAAACCAAAGATTATCTCCCATTGCGGTCCTCCCTTGTCTTCTAGGGCAATTGTCACTGACAGCTTATAAAATTGTTCTAGGGAACCAATCTTAAGGCTTTAAATGCAGGTAGCAAATGAACTAGGAAAAAATGGTGGGTAATCATGGTCTCTGTATTGATTATTGATTTGTGAACAAGCTATACAAAGTAGAAGAACCATCAAAATATGATCTTTGTCTAACTATATAACTTGTGTGTGTCTGTGTGGGTGTACAGAGGCCTAGTTAACTGTGGCAGCCTCTTTATGTGGCTATATCCCTCTGTTCTTCTACCTACCTCTCTCTCGCTTCCTTTCTGTCACTCCATCTGCTCCCGTTGCTATGGAAACCAGTCCTGCTCTTTCCCATTAGCCGAGCCAGGGAAAGAGGGAGGGGCTTGGCAGCAGTGGTCCAATCAGCATCAAGTGGCATGCCAGACCCCCCCGCCAAATACTTTATTTGGAGCAGGTTGATGATACCTATTCGGATTCAGACAAAGAACAATCCTGTGTCCTTGTAAAGGCTCTTCATTGTCCTACTCCGCAGTACAAGATTCCCCTTAAATGGGTATTTTATCAATGACTCACCTCAAAGTATTTTATTCCTTACCATGGGTGTGTCAACAAGTGGTTATGATGGGTGTTGTGTGACGACACAGGGGCAAGGAAACCCCCAATATAAATTGGAGGGGGAGGACAGAGGAGAGGAGCGATGGAGAGGTGCTGCAGGGGAGGGGGAAAGTCAAGCTTGTTTTGAACTCTAGCAGCTTGTTGTTGTAATTCCCCTTCGCTATCGATAGAGCCAGACTAGCGCACAGAGTAAATACAGAATAAAGTTTAGTGACATGGAACGTATCCCTTGCTGAGTGTTTGGGCTATGCTTATCACGTACTTAATTTTGTACAACAAGTGTTCAGTGTACAGATGGCATCACTTGGAGGACCATGTCATGTAACAGCTCCTATGTAAGTGGAATTTGCATAAATGACCATCATAAATGACTCATGTCACAAATGGATCCCACAAGCATGAATGTTCTGTCTAGACTGAACTGAACAGACATAGCGGCTTTCTGTGAACATGTGAATGATTCTTGGGGCCACAATGATGACAGGAACATTCCAACAGCAACATTCAGTCTTAATCCCAATTAACAAATCAATTTAAGATTTTTGCCAGACAGAAGCACTGTTCCTACAGTAAATGCTCCAGAGACAGGTAACATCATTTTATCTGCCAGCCTTTGAATAGAGTAGTCAGTGTGAGTGATGAAATGATTGATATATTTCTTATAAATACTGTATGAGCCAAGGCCAGAAGAAAGCAAACAACCTCTATGCCTATCATTACAGATGGAAAGACTGAATCAATCAATCAATCAACAATCCTGGATGAAAAGACCTGGCGAGGGGATACTTAGACAATTGAATATAATCCTACAAAAATGAGGCATGCAAAATTATAAGTAATAAATAATTTCATATGTCTATAGAGAGTTTCGTAATCCACTTTGAAACACTGAAGCTTTCTTGCCTTTTCTTTTGCTTGGACTGTTTGAAGAAAATTTTAATTAGAAAGAAAAATTATTCTCATGATTCACAATTAATTAACATTCAAACATCTACATTTTGTGCCATAATAATAGCCCTTACAGTGACTATAATACAAAACAGATCAATAAAAGTAAAAAAAAAAAAAACATTATATAATTATTTGTTCATAGAAACAAGTAATGGACTTCTAGAATCTGGAGTTGTGTGCAAAAGAGTGTACTCAAAACTATGCTTACTGTAAATATGCTTTTAATCAGGGTATCTGCACATTTTTTAATGTCTTTTAAGACCTTTTTTAAAACATCTAAAAGGAAAAAGTAATACCATTACTGCGCAAAAGAAATCGTAAAACTAGGCTACAGTATACACCGTTATTGAGTTTTATTGAATTTGTATAACAGAAATATTCAGTGCACATTAGCTAACATAACTGGCTTCTCATTAACGAAAATAAAACTGTATGGCGGTACTCCCAGTCCAACGGAAAACATTAGCTGCGGTTACATGCACACTTTTTTTCATTTTGAAATCATTGAAATCATTCCGATTGAAGATTTCGGGTCAACTGTTTACATGGAGGGCAGCAATATGCCTTTGCTGCATCTAGTCTGCCGCAAATTTACCGGAAGAAGACAGAGGGCATGTGCAGAAAGAACGCAGCCACAAAGTAATCAGGTTAAATCGTTTTCATGGTACAATTCTTCTTTGGATCGGTTAATGAAAAGGTTTAAACTACCCCTCTGCAACTGATTGCAATTTTAATTGGGTTTAATTGTTTATTCTGACGGAGTTGTTTATATGGAGAATTTTTATTCTGTTTAGGCTTTTAAACCGATTATAATCTGAATTTTAGGCTCCATGTAAACGTGGCTACTGTCCCCCTGCATTTACCATTAAATAAACATAAGAGGGCACTGTAGAGACAACTTGACAACCCAGTTACTACTACCTTTTGACCTATAATCACAAAAATGTGTACATAAAACAATCTTAACTTGTTCTACAAAAGTGCAAAGAACCCTTAAAGTCTGCCTGGGTCATTTCTGGCTTATGTTTTTTCAATTTTTCATTTCTCATTCAATAAGAACCAAACAGTGCATTTCCTTTTCAGAACTTCTGGCAGAAACAATCTATACAGTTGTTTGACCCTGTTTGCCCACGGACACCATGTCTCTCACGATGTGTCGCAGCTCAGCAGCCTTCAACATTTCCCTGAAGACTGTGTGGGTGTCGTCATTTGAAGTGTATGAGTGGTGTCGACTTATTGTATGCAAAACCCACAGCACTTCTGACTTCAACGTGGCTGTCGGAGAAAAAGTGCTAAATGCTGTCTGATGACTGGTAGCGGGGCATGAAGGCTTTGCCAGAGTGGACGTATTCATAGTAGACAAATCATCTCTAGTATGTACAGCCAAACGGGACTGTACCCATGTTCCCAGGGTCCTATGGAATTAATTACCATTCTGGTCCCAATGGCTCACAAATAAGGCAGCGCTGATTGGGCCACGCGGCATATCACAGCATCACACACAGGTCCGGAGGCCCGCGGGCACGCATTCAGCTGCTCAAATGCCGCTGGACCGCGCGCCTTATAGTACCCTGGGAACATAGGACCCTGACCCCCAGCCATACTAGCAGTAGCAGAAAACGACTCAACGGGTTACTTTTTTGAGTGCTAGCATAGCGCTTGTGCTTGTCATGTGAGAATCCAGTGCTTTACATTGTCCCAAGTTTGAATGTTTTGTCTGGCTCCAAGTTCACATCACACCTCATACCTCAATTTGCATTTAGCCACGGCTGAGCGTGCATTGCTTGCTTGCGTTGTGTTCTTGTTTTTTTTCCTTTTTCCCCACCACAGCCCTCAAATCGGAAGCTGGATAAACATGTTCTTCTTCTAGGTTCAAATGCGGATCACAGCCACACAAGTGGACACACAACTGTTTTAACATACAAACAAATGGGTATTGGACATTGCGGAAAAGGTCATTGTTGTGGAATATAAAATACCGGTAAAATAAAACATAAAAACTGAACAAAAAATAGACATGCTAATTCATTCTGCCCCAGATCAAATTTAATGTCTCCCGTCCTACAATTACAGACATTTTTAAGACATTTTAAAATGACTAAATTTAAGACGTTTTAAGGATCCACAGGGCTTTTAATATGAATTAAATTTTATGAATTTTATAATTTTTTTCTTTACTCTTACACTTATACTTACACTTATATTTATTTCATATTTAATCATTAAAGTGACACTTAACCATCTTATTTTAACATATTGTTAATTACTATGTCTATTTATTTTACTATGAACTCTGTTATGAATTAGACCAACTGAGAATAGCTCGGTAGACTTCATGCATCAAACTTCACAACACACATTTTTATAAAAAATAATGATCTAGATAAGAATAAAACACATGATTACATGCCAACAATGCTACCAAAGACATAAGATGTTTGCTGATTTCTTCTTCTTTAATGTTTATTGGCGGTTGGCATGTTTGCTGATTTAGACAGATTAAGGCCCAATCTCAATGTCCACACTCATGGACTCACGGACTTTGAAGCACGTTCCCGTTAAGTCCGCGAGGGCTTAGGGATGTCCCACTGTCAAATCGTTAAGTGCATGAGGGCTCTCTCGCAGACTTTTTGAGCCCTTTATCTACACTTTCGGTAAGTCCGCATTTCTGTAGACTTCACCTGAGGGAATTACAGTACCCACAGTTCATAACGTTGTGACATCAAATACGGGGTTCCCAGGGGACGCCCAGAAGCATTAAAAACGGTAAACAAACATGGAAAGAGCAACTACAAGAAAAAAGATGGTACAAAAAAACACATGAAATTAGAGGAACGCAAGCATAGGTTATATTACACACCTAGTTTATTCATCAACCATTTATTTAAATCTTTACTTAATGATGCTGTTTTGACAAAAACGAGTACATTATTTTATATTATATTAAGCACCTCTCGCCCACTCTGTAACGCAACCACTACATGTCACAGAAACACATTGAATTTACTTTAATAATATTAACAAACCAATAGTGACAAAACAGACATAGTTTTGGAAAATATAATTCAGATATACACCCATCATGCAGCAGAACATGTAGATGAGGTCAGTTTTGCTATTTCAGCCTCAGTGATACATGCAACTTGAAGCAAATCACAGGTCTGCTTTAACCCGATAGCTCCATGTCTTTTGTATAAAACCCAAGTTGCCACGCTGTAAACTATCAGTGGCTTAAGGTTTACTATGTTGGAATGACAATGCACACACAACATTTGACTTAGCAATGACTAGAACTTTACTCACTCTTGAAGGCGATGTATTATTTTCAACACATACTGTAGGTGCTGTTTGGGACAACAGACATCTTTGTGTTACTTCCAACCTAACAACTGATAGCATTGTTATCGGCACACCTTTAACATGTCGCAATCTGTTGACATGGTGAACACATGCATGTGTCTAACCATTTATCTCGCTTCGTCTTTGTCCATCCATTTGCTTCACTCTCCTCTCTTCTTTTCCAGGTATCCTTCCTTCCTCTGTGATGGCAGGAGAAAGTTGCCATAGCAACAGAAAGCCTACAGTGGAGTGAGAGAAAGAAAGTGATAGAGAAAGAGAGAGAGAGATGGAGAGATAAAGAGAGAATTCGAGGAAGGTAGGGAGGGGGAAGTTTAAAGTTGGAAGATGCCCACCGTCCCCAAGGGCGTAGGTTTGGCTTGAAAGTTGGTAGGGATACATGGGTGGGGTGGAATTTGTTAAGGAAGGAGGTAAACCAGAGGTTTAATATGGTTAATTTTGTAAACAAACTACAGTAGAGATCTGATGGGGACAACAATTAAAGCAATACATCACAGGGTCTGGGTTCTATTCTAAATGTTACTAAATATACGCTACGCAGAGTGGCCCCTCTGGAGCTCTGGAGCTATGGAGCTATGGAGCTCCAGAGGAGTGAGAGAGGGGAGAGAAACCAGCAGAACGCAGCCCTGGGAAATTCAGCCTGTGGCGGGCACAGGTAGCTCTTATATGATACGATACAAACAAGCATGAAATTGGTTTATTTAAGGGTGACCATCATACAAATCGTGATTAAAGTTTTAAAAAAAACTTAGGGCGTAGCGTGCTAAGTTAACTAGCTACCTAGATAGCAAGCTTATGCCCATATAGACTCGGGATGAGAACACAATGGAAAGCAGTCTGTTATGGGGTTTTTTCTAACTTTTTTACAGTCAACGAGAAGACGTAAAAAAGACAAACCAAGTCTTTCTCTTTGATTATAACCAAGCCACTTACTCTCCATCCATCATCTGTCTCCATCAATAGCTAGTAAGGCAAGAGCCTTACTAAAAGGGCAAGAGCCTTTTGTGTCACGGTGGCGCAAGAAGGTCCTGGGTTCGATTCCCACCTGGGGCGCTGTTGGCACTGTGCTCAGGTGGGTTATCTCCCTGCCTTTCTGTGTGGAGTTTGCATGTTCTCCCCGTGCTCACATGGGGTCTCCTCCAACATGGACCCCACCTAAAAAACATGCAGAACATTGAACATCATCTTGTCCTGTCACTGACCAAGACGGGAAGAAGTGAAGCAAGCAAATGGAACTGGTCCCTGGGTGCCGTAGACAAGGCCGTCCACTGCTCCTGGCTGGCCAGCCAGGATGGGTCAAATGCAGAGACTGAATTTCTCCAACCACCATCTGTGTGTGTGCATGCCTGGCCGCTCCCTGCATGTGGTGTTGCATGAACCTGTGGTGTTTGTTGACAAAATAAAGACTCACACACTGAGTCCAGTTTAATCCTTAATCCTTAATAGTACCCTGACTGTCAAGGTGGTGTTGAGCAACTCTGTTCATGCATAGTAAGCCTACCCTACAGAGTGCGCTGAGCCAGATTGTACGGACCATTAACCCTCTCTGTCTGAATATCATTCATCTCTGTTTTAACCTAAATGTTGGTAGGGATATTTCAGCTTTCCTGAAAGTTGGTAGGGACACATCCCTACCATCCATACCTAAATCAGCACCTATAACCGTCCCTGACTTGTAGCATTCTTATCGTTCTCATAGATGGTGTTTCTCTCTACATGTGGATCTCTTACATAGATTGGTTTTGCTAGAGCTTTGGTCCTTATTCCCAGCTTCCCTCAATGCTACAAGCCTCTATCTATCTGCACCGCTCTCTCGGCAAATATGTCTGTTTTTTTTAAACCTCTTGTTTTGGTCCTGGATGGTCAAAGTATAGTTCTTAAATATATAAAGTGAATGCCAGCTTTACCTTATTCTGCAATGTAATCTCTATAGACTCTATAATCTCTCTAGTTACTTACCAGCACACATTTTAGGCGCTATTCTCCCTGAGCTGTCAGCTCGTGTGTCTGTGACTTGATTGACAGCCTTCACCTGAATGTGCATTTGGGTCGCAGGGCAGGGCCAGGTCAGTCTACTGACAATGGTCAGACCATTGGGGACCCACCACTGCGCCACAGTAGTCGTCGACTGATATGGGTTTTTTAATGGTTTTTTAATATTTAGATAATTATATAATATAATTTTTATATATAATTTTTATTTTTTTGCATCTGATAAAATACAATTTTATGATATCAAATCGGACACAACATTTCTGAACTTAAATGAACAGTTATTTAGCACAATAATATATTGTTCACTCAAAAACACTGAAAAATAGAAAAATATTTGAAAATAAAAAAATGTGCATTCTCTGTGTTTTCTTTAGTAGATCTTGTAGCGGTACTTGATCAGTCAGAAAAAGTAGTTCACTCAGGTTCAAACTCAGCAGTGATTATAAGAAGTATTTATTACATAAATCCATGGATCAAGCATGTTCACAGAAGCAGAGTCCATGCATTACTGACTTAAGGACAGTGAGGTGCCTAGTCATATGTTAGTCAGGATCAAGGGTGGAGATAATGAAGGATAAAAGGGAGTTTTCCCAGACATATTGATTAGGGGAATACACATTCAACTAGTAGACAAGAGGACACAGTTGACCATTAGGCAATTGGCTAACCCCACACAGGAGGTGACACCATGGGGCCCTGTCTACAGGCTGGGGATCAATCCGCAAGTGTGAATTGGATCTCCTGACATATCCTTCATAAACGATAGGATTGATCTTCAAAAGGGAGCTTCACTGCAGCTATTCCAAGCAAAAGGCTTGCGAAAGATTAAAGGGGAGAAATAATGAGCTAAACGAATGATAAAGTAATCCCTGTGAGCAAAAAGCTCAGGCTTCAGACTGCTCTGAACGTTAGGTTTCAAACATTTTTTTCTACTTTCTGCACGAGCTGACGTCAACTCGGGACAGATTTCTTTATATGGTCATCTGCTCCAGGCAGTGACAAAAGCTCCGCAGTCAAACACAACAAGGGAAAGATGATGCATGCGCGTCTTTACAATTACATTTTTTCAAGTAATAAGCAATCAACTATAACCGACAGTGCAGGGAGATACTATACAGTCATTTGTCGACAGCAGAATAACATTTTAGCAGTTATGTTACCTTTGTTATTTCCTGACAGCAAACATTTTCCACTTCAGTCGGCATTTTAGCGCATTTCCCACACGTTCACCAAACAGAGACATCCTGCTGTAATCTTTGTTGCTGCGGATGTTCATACTGTCCACTCTCATATTCCGGATCGGGCTCGAACAAGTACGGTTGGATTCGAGAAGTTGCCAATTTCCAATCAAGAACGAATTATATGTTACTTAGTGGGTTAATATGAACATTCAACATTATAACATTATACATATATGTCAGAAAATAAGGAAAAGCATAATAGGTCCCCTTTAAACAACAAAGTCAATTCAACAGTAAGAAGGAAGAACTTAGGAAGACTGGAATTCAGGAGCTCAGCATTAAAACTTTAATGAACCTGACAAATGGGTCGATGTTAACTATTGTGGCATCCCAGGGAAGTAGTGTACTGCATTTCCCAGCATGCCCCGGGGTGAGAGAGGGAGGAAACGGGGTGACGCACTCAGAAGGCTGGAGGCTGAGTTATTAGTTCTGCTACAGTTCGTTGTAGTTGTGTTGAGCTTTGTAATAGCAAAAGGAAATTGTTATTAATTTCGTATCTCACCCCGCTGTTCGCTACAGTACTGAATAAAATAGCAGTGTGGAAATCCCCATTCAGTTGTCTGTTGACTCTCTGAGCTAATCGGCTACCCCGGGGCTCCTGCTAACTAGCTACATACTAATAGCTCTCTCCACCTACACCAGCCCCACGTTACAGTGTCTATGTGTGTCTGTTTTAATGTTTCTGTACATAATTCTGTACATGTCATAGTGATCAACTTCTAATTCATCCTTGCTGGCGTGAGCACACACTCCGGAGGTCACATGATCAGTATGCAAATTACCTCGCGCTGCACTTAGGGGCGGGGCTAATACAACTGTCTAGGGGCGTGGCTTGAGTTTGACGAGAGGGGAAGGGTACTTCTCTTTCACAAGGCTTTCTGCAGATGGCAGAATTGACACAAGGGGGAGTGCTGACATTTTTGTTAATCGGCCACCTGGGCATGGTCATTGGCCAGATATCAGCCTACTAATCCGTCAACCACTACTCCACAGCACTATTTAACTACTATTATACAAGAATTATGTAGCACATCTTTAACCCTCCACCCATCCCAGGATCAGTCCTCCTCACACAGGGCCTTCCTTCAGCTTGTATGCATTGCCAAGACTTGTGTATGCAAGACAATACCCCACCAGTTTATTTTAGTATTTTATTCTATTCTGTTATGTAGAGTAAATGGCTTTTGTAAAAGTCAACTGACTTTCAAAAATTCATACCTACAGCAAGCACCCCAAAACTGAAATGTTAAAATGTGTCTTTGCAGAGAGAGAGGAGAGATGGAATAAGTGTTTTTGTGTGTCTGTTTTAATCTCATTCATATATTCATCAGGAGGCAGAAGTGCTGATGCAAGTGAGGAGGGGAGAGAAAGAGGGAGTGAGTGAAAATGTGTGAGGGAAAAGTGATAGGATAGAGAAGAGGGAATATATCCATCCATCCAGCCAATGTGCTAAAGTGATATCCTATAAAGACTCAGGGGGTCCGAGACCCCTTGATTGACACTTGAGACACCCTGAAAGCCTCAACAGAAAAAT
>OMKK01051566.1:14116-25427 GCA_900302305.1 Polymixia japonica
GTGTGTGTGTGCAGTCAAGCACATAGACTATGTAACAGTTCGATATATATATATTATAATATTTAAAGCCTAAATAAAGCCTATATATATGTATAATATATATTTAAAGCTTTAATTTGTAATGTATTATACTTTATATTTTTATGAGTTATATTGAGAAAAAAGTGTCAGGCCAGTCATATAATTTTTTTTTTTTTTTACTTTACTTTGTATGTTCAGCAAATAATGTGTGTGTGTTTGGGGGGGTGGGGAGTGTTAGATCGTTACTCTCATTTTATTATTGTTTTAAATGCACTGACAGTGTGAAGCTGGGTGATTTATGCCAACATGGGAATATGCATTCAGCCTCGGCTGAGTGAAGATATTTTACCGAGGTAGGAGGGAGCCGATGGAAGAAAATCTAACCAGTAGAAGCAGTGAGAGTCACGAGCTGTAGAAAGCTAACGTAACTTTGCTGAAGTGATAATGAATGACTACCATAATTCAGCAGTACACTAAAATATATCCTACTGTCCTGTTGATCAACAAAGTATAACTTAACTTACTGCTTGGTTCATCTTGTCTTGTGGCTTCCACCGTCCGCACAATCCCACCACTTACATAACCACTGGAGCTTGGAGCAGGCTCCAAGCAGCATGTTACCATGGTTACCATCGGTTACAATAATGTATCAGCAATCCATTGCTCTTCCTGTGACGGATGGTGAATGTTAAACCTGAATTTTAGCAGATTGAATTTGTGAAGTTGAAAAATAATGGGTTGAATATTATCTGCCGAATAATGAAGATGGTATTTTAACAACAGAATATTGTGGGGAGCTGAGGGTACTTCTCTCAATGATGGCATGTGTCGTATTTATTGAAAATAGGCTGCACACATCAAACTCGTTTTCAAAGACACACACTCACAACGGGGGGTCACTCATGAACCTGACGCGTCTCATCACGGTCCAACATCCCAACGGTCATAAAACAATGTCAATCCAACCATAAACAACACTTAATAACACCTTCAATAACCTAATTGATTAGCTTCACAACTATCTAAAGTTAATTGTGCTATGAATGATTGTGCTCAACAGTGCACTTCATCCTGGGCCATCCTGGTAACCCCCGGGACGCCACATAGCCCTCTCCTGAGGAGTCAACTGTCCCCAGCAATGCAAGAGCCCATGACAAAGTCCCGGAGATGCTGGGGTAGCTGCCTATGGCATGAAGGAGCCCTTCTGTCCCCAGGGGGCCCTCATGCTGCACCCTGGCGAGGGGGCGGTAGGGTGCCAGGAGGTCTCGGTGAAGCACCACCATGCGATGCTTGCCAGGCAGCTGGACTCTGTAGACCACATCAGAATGCCAGATCCATGTGGGTGCACAGTTCTCGCCCAAACATAAGGGCTGCTGGAGTGCACCTTGTGGTCTCCTGGACAGTGGTCCTATAAGCCCACAGGACCAGGGGCAGGTGTTGGTCCCAGTCCCGCTGATGGCGTCTGACAAGGATGGCAAGCTGGGTGGCCAGTGTTTGGTTAAAACGCCCCACCAGTCCATCACTCTCAATAAATCAATCAATATCCTTTAGTTAACCAGGTAAAAGTCTCAGTATTTAAAAGCTTTTTTGCCTAATTCTGTTCTAACTCTGGGGACCAACATCAGTAGAGTATCGTGAGAGCACAGGCACAATACCGACTGAGGTAGAAAACATCTGTTGTCAGGAAATAACAAAGGTAACGTAACTACTAAAATGTTATTCAGCTGTCGCCGAATGACTGTATAGTATCTCCCTGCACTGTCAATTATAGTTGAATGCTTATTACTTGAAAAGACTTTGTTGTAAAGACGTGCATGCATCATCTTTCCCTCATCCTCTTTGACCGGGGAACTCTTGTCACTCTGGAGCAGAATGACCATATAAAGAAAAACCTAGCGTTCAGAGCAGTCTGAAGCCTGAGCTTTTTGCTCACAGGGATTACTTTATAATTAGTTTAGCTCATTATTTGAACCTTTGGCCACATTTAATATGAACATCCAACATTGTAACATTATATATGACAGAAAATAAGGAAAAGCATAATAGGTCCCCTTTAACATCATTACTGCCTACATGAATAACAACAGTGTGGGCAATGGGGTAACGGCCGATGATGGCAGGGATATTCTCAACAATGTCCAGGATTTTGGCACCAGAAAAGCAATAAGTGACACCCCTGGGAATTATCACAGACCTTATTATAGAGTCACCCACCAATAGAAACACCCACCAGTAGAAAGTAGATGCTTCTGTTGTACACAGCTAGGTCAGGGGGAGCCCCACTGACTGTTATCAACACTGTCCAGCATGGTCATGGCTGACCACGAAGTCTTTACGGGTCGCTGTGAGTAAGTGAGTGTGGTAGCTAAGAGGGCCAGCACTCTGGGAGGACGTGGAGGGACGTGGATGGACAGTTGTTCGAGAAGCTGGGACTGGGACCTGCACGTTTCTTGACCCATAGTGAGGCTCGATGATGGGATGGACTCACGCTGTCAATTAGTTCCTCCAGCAGAGCATAGCGATTTGACTGCAGGAGAGCCTCTTCGTCCATCGTAGGATCAAAGAGAGGGATGGAAATCCTACAACTCCCCCTGACAACAGCAGCCCAGGAGGGCTTACCAGGGGACACCCCCAGAGCAGCAACATGTAACTCCACGGGCTCCAAGGCATGGGAAAACCAGGTGGTAACAGGCTCCAAGGCAGCAAGCTGGAAGCTAAGGAGCACCTGCCATTTAACAAATTTGTTAATCAGGCTCTCGAAGAATTTAAATTCTGACTTTATGCCAGAGAGTTCAGAGGCAATAACCATTTTTGCCAATTGTGCTCTTGATCAGAGTTTGAATATTGGAGATCCCGTTGTACCCAGGCTGCTAGCTTAGCCGCCAGGCTGAAGATGAGCCTAGCCAAGCTAGCGAAAATGAGGGTTACAGCCGTATCCAGTCCCAGAAGGTAGGAAATGATAGCCTGGGAACCAGACGAATCTGCAAGCTCATGTTTTATTTGCTCTGACAGATTGGTCTGGTCCCCCTCCCATTCAGACAGATTTCCAGCCAGCCTGAGTTGGGCCGGGCCAATCTCAACCGTTTATCTAATATGGGGCGGGTTTGATATGATGACTGTACAGAGGAGCGCCATTGTCTCTGCATTTTCATAAACAACCAAGATCGATGCCGATGATGCCTCTTTGCCAATCAGAGCAAGTATATCCATGTTTCGTTGCAGATTGTAGGTCTATCCAATTGCGTCCATTGTGAAGCATTTTGGTGTCCGACCGTTGATAACGGCCCTTGGAAATCGAAAATGAGTGTTACGGTAAGTGTTTTACTGGACCCAGATGCACGACACAAAGACACCAGAAAAAGCGAATAAATACCAAAGTATTTAATAATAAGGAAAGGGAATAGGGAGAGCCAAAATCAGGCAGATGGGGCATATTGGATAAACGGGTAGTCAGACAGTCCAGGTCAGGGCCACACGCAGACAGGCAGGTTAGAGGGCAGGCAGCGGTTGAGGGATAGTTGAAGGGACAGGCAGAATTTGAGGTCATATGCAGGCAGGCAGGTCAATTAACAGGCGACGCTCAAGGTAACTAGCAAGAAGGCAGGTCAAGGGAACAGGCACGAGTCAGGGAACTGGAGACTGGAACAGTCAGTACAGGAAAAACAGGGTCAGGTGAAGCACAAGGGTACGGGAATAACTCAGACTACTAAATTGTGCAGAGCGGCCAAGAACAAGAACAGGCTAGTACTGATTACGATCTGGTGATAAGTGGAAAACTGGGGTAGATATACTGCAAGGCTGATGACATGATGTGTAGCAGGTGTGAAGCCTGAAGCATAATGCAAACTCCAGAGACTGGAATCACGTCCACCACACATACACATACAGACACATAGATAGACATAGAGAGAGAAACCATACAACTGCTATGCTGTAGAAGTGGAGGGCATGACACTGAGAGTTTCCAGACTAATTCACATCTGCGAATTGTTCTGGTGATGTCAGGCTAAGGAAATGATGGTTTAGGTTCCAACCCCACAGGGTACTGTTTGAGAAGTTGTTGGTGTTTACAACGATAGTCTGTTAACTTGTTGTTTCGCTTTCATGTCAAACACACTGTAGAGTATAAAACCAGCGATGAAACCAGCGATAAAGGAAAGACTAAAACTGGCGATGAAATAAAAATAAAAATAAAACCAACAATAAAACGATTAAGCAAAAATAACATAGTAGTGAAATGTAGTAGTGAAACGATCCAAAGATTAAAACTGACAGCTGTCAGTGTGGGAACAGGAAATGACCATGAACAGAACCTACATAAAAGAAAATTGTTTTCTTTGTATTGCTGTTATCTGTTGGTTAGTTTTAGTTTCTCCTCTGTGTTAGTCCATTAGATTGTTATACCATCAGTTATGTAGTTCCTCCTCTTTTAGTCGATTAGGTTGTTGTAATAATAATAATAATAATCTTTCATACAGAGATGCAGCTCAAAGTGCTTTACATAGTGCAGTGAATTTAAAAAAAAGGATATTAAGTAGCATGTCAAAATAAAAAATACATAAAATAGCAGAAGAAAAATAACAAAAACAAAAAAAGTAAAAACAGGAACATAAAATGTTTAAATATTTATAAAACAACGATAAAATAAGTTCTGTTGCTATATTCCAGTCTGTATTCCGGTAGAAATCTACTGAAATGTTCTGTAAATGCAACAGTGTTTGGCGATTGTATGTGATAACAATGTTCACGCACATGGTAATAAAAAAAACTACTTAAAAAGTACATAAAATAAACACAAAAAGACCTAAAAATAGACATAACTCCATAGAGCTCGTAGAGACGCATCTGCTCTCCTCCAGTGGCACCCACACATGTTATGCATATATCATATCAGTTAAAAATAATAACATTGATCTCTTATGTGTTTTTGATAATTCAGCAGAATCTGATAGTGCCTTTTGCCTGCTAGTATCAGAAAGTTGTTTCTCTGGCTGTGTCATCTGCAGTACATACATCAAGTATCTGCATATTAAGACTTTGATAATGACCAGGGTTCTTCGTACAAGAAGTACTTGAGCTTTAACTTTTTAGAATGTAAGTACTGGAATACCTGGAAAAGTTAAAGATATTAACCTCAGCTCAGTAATGTATTCTGAGTGGCAATGAGGCATTTATGTACAGTATGTGGATAAATTGTCACAAGTTATACAGGATACATTGTATTTCACTGGCTGAAGTTTAGGTAGCGTAATTGACACACTAATAGAGGACCATAGTCCAATACTTAAATAAATACAAAATAAACACCCACCCAAATTTTGTCAAAGCCATGTTTTGTAGCTCTGACCACAGTTAGCTGGACGTCTAGGGCTACAGAGCTACCTGACAATCCAGGGATGTAGTGGAATGTAAACCCACCTAAACTCAGTTTACTCACCTTTTTATGGTGACATAAATCTTCATTGAATAAATTCATAGTATTCATCAAAGTAAGTAGTATCAAACTGATTTCAATTATAGGAAATATGTTAAGGGTGAAAGTGTACGTTAATGGATTTTCTGGAAATATAATTGATTTTTGTCTATATTGGTGGTTGGTTGCCTTATAGTGATTACCGACTGAAGGTCATAGTTTACCAACCTCTTTATTTACCACTACATCACTGACAATAGCCACATATGATACTATTATTATTAAAAACCTGAAAATTGAGTTAAAAATTTTAAACAGATGTATTCTGGAAAAAGACATGACTTAGATACAGTATGACCCAAAACCTTTAACCTGAACCTATGATTTGAGACATTGATGTTTAAAATAATGCACTAAAATGTTCCTTGTGAAAATGAATAAACCATCACTTATGTGATTTACTTGTTTCATGTGGAGTCCTTAAAACAGAAAAATAGTGCTGGAAAAAGTCCTTGAAAGTCCTTGAATTTGATTTAATAATGTCTGTGAACCCTGTAATGATGACAATTTTATAATTTTCACCTAATTTAGTAGACATATGTCTTTTTAGGTCGTCCTCAGACGAGTTTGCCAACGAAGTCTCCAATCACCTCGGTCACCCATACATCTTGCCAGTTCCGCCGAACTCTCCACTCCTGCATTGTTCTTTAGTACGTCCACAAATGTTGGTGTGGGACGTCCTCTTGATCGACGCCTGTGCGTTGGTTCCCACAGTACCAGCATGCTGGCTGGGGGTTCTCGGTGTCTGTGGCAGTGGCCGGAAAGCTTCATTCTCCTGGATGCCACTTTCTCACTTAGCCTTGCTAATCCCCCGTACAGATGCCTGTTGGTCACATGCTCGCTGTTTTGTCTGATGTTTCATTATATGTAGGCCCACTCCCAACTCCCATGGCAGGTACCACACTTGCCTAGGAACTCAGGGAGAGACCAGACTGCTGAAGATGGAGGTTGTAGCCAGTGGAATAGAAACCAACTGCCCCTGCCCTATTTATCTAACTAAAATTATATCTGTTGACAATTATTCTGTTCAGTCACACCACTGAATATCCTATAACATTTTTGAGGACATTATCTATGAAAGCATGGGAGCACCAGATAACATTATAATACTTTAGATATTCAAGTATGATGGTGGCAAGATGCAGTAGAGCTATACGTAGATATACTGCTTTACAAGTAAATCACTTTTACACTTATGTACCACTCCACTATGGGCGTTCAAGTTAAGGAGTATGTCACATAACAGCAGACATTGTCATGAGAGACCTGCACAAGTTGCATTTTATCTTGTTACGTTTGCCTTTGTATGTGGTGCCTTTTTCTATAGGGAAGTAAATTGGTCCAAAAGTCTAAACACAATACCTATTTTGTTTACTACTCATTGGTTTACAATATAACTGCTGCTGACATGCATAATGCATAAGAAACTAATACAAACATCTTATCTTTATTCTAATGCACAATATTATCCGAGGATATACATAGGCCAAGCCATTAATTATGATTATTTGATGAATCCATTCCATACATTGAGTCCAGTATACTTACTGCTCGATTGCCCTTAGCCGTGAAGGCCAATAGTCGGCTTTATAAAGTTGAGTATTCAGAAGCGAGAACACGTTCAGACATGCAGGCTCAAAACCAGTATGGTCCACCATGCATGTGGGAGGATCTTGAAACGCGTCCATTGTTCTTGTAACCTACTGAGTGAGAAAGGGTAAGTCTATTGGGATTTGACAAACTGCATAAGAACAACATTGATTACATGGACACAATCACACAAGTAGGCTATCTTTGGGATTTCCCTGCAGCACACACACTTGACAATTTAGACTCAATGTGACTCCAGTCTAACAACCGATGTACAATGTAAAGGTGTATGTAAGTATTGACAAATGCGAAACTGGCAAGATGCGGATTGAGATGTACAAATGGAAAGGCAGTGGACCGCTAATATGTTATGCAGGTTTGAAACCAGTTGAGAGCACTTTCAGAGAGACCGACCCAGTTTTCCAGATGATTGATTAAAATGTCATGGTCAATAGTGTCAAAAGATGCACTTAAATCTAAAGAATGAGAATTGAGACTTTGTTTGTGTCAACAGCAAGTCTAAGATCATTTACTATTTTTACTAGAACCGTTTCTGTGTTGTGATTGGATGTAAAACCTGACTGGAACTAATCTGGGATACTGTTTTCATTGAGAAACTTATTGATTAAAAAACACTTTCTCAAGTACCTTGCTCATGAATGGTATGTTCCTGTAATTACTAAGGATATTATTATCTAAATTTGATTTATTAGGTAATGGTTTCACAGCTGAAACAGCTGTCTTAAAGGCAGTATGAAAGATTCTAGTTTCCATTGAGGTGCTAATTATCTTTAGAAGAGAAGAAGACAGACTTTTGTAGACGTTTTTGAAGACATTAGTAGGGATTGGATCAAGAGCACATTGGAGAATTTAGATTGTGATACAATCTTACAGAGTTCTGCATCTGTAATATTGGTAAAACTACTCATATTTGGAGGCCTATTAAAGGGTAGGTTTTGAAGCTTATCACCTGTTCTACAATACCGGTCCTAACAGTTGTGACTTTGTCATTAAAAATGGCTTAGGCCTGGCTGAGTGGGTCGTAGGGGGCTGGATTCAGTAAATGATCAATGGCAGAAAACAGTACCCAAGAGTTGCCACTGTTCTCAACAATAATCTTAGAAAAGTGGGCCCGTCTCTGTGTGTACAGCTTCATTATAAGTGGCAATTTGTTCTTTCAGAATGCCAAGACGAACCTCCAGTTTAGTTTTGCTCCATATTCCTACAGGACCGCATAGCTCACAAATATTTCAGTTGATTCACGGTGTCGTTTTATGATGAGACTTTTAATAGAAGCTACTTTATCAGTCATGACACCAATTCACAGTTAAAAGCATCCACCATTTCATCTATTGAAAAATATAATTAAAAAATACCTTGGTCTAAGGTACCTTGGTCTTGTGAGCTCAGCAGTTATATCCTTGCATATAGTCAAAAATACTGTAATTTAATTGATTTTCATTTCCTGCTTCTTCTTCTGTGTTGTGCCTACTATAACACATATATCTTGTGAACTGTGCATGGCAACCGTCCACAAAGTAATGTTGCAAGTGACGTGAAAATTCCACACATTTTTTTATATTTTATGTCTATATACAGGGGTAGTGGCCTTATGTCAATAATATATATAATATTTGAAGAAATGGAGAGACTGGCTGATCAGTGTGAAATTTACATTAGTTACTTACTTTAACATTACAGTTTTAGCTTATGATTTTAACTAAAATTGTTATAAACTGAAACCAACACTTAGATTTACATTTAAATTATTCACTTTAAATGGTTTGCATTGGACCTGCATTTTGATCAGGAAAAAAATCAGAGGTGCCCAGTGCGCAATGGATTGGGATATTGAGGACCATGAAGGATACACCAGTTGTATCCTCAAAATTCTGGTAAAAGAAGGCTGCATTTTTAGGTTGCATTTAGAGGAGCCTCTGAAATGGGACAGCGTTCTCAACCCACTATGATATATTCAGTCTTGAAATGCAGCCTTTGAAGGACCTGGCCCTTCAAATGGCCAACAATTTCCTGACCTCTGACCATGTCAGTTATTGCCCATAATCCATTAGGAGTGTGACCATAGTGATGAGAGCCATTCGGTCCCCTAGAGCTCTAAAGGGCTATTACACTAATAATTGCAAAATGATTACATGCAGGTTAGTTAGTTAGCTAACTGATTGACATAAGTGTCTGTGTGTGTGCATGCAAAATATGTTGACGTTAAGTGTTAATTCTTAAAGTCAGTCATTAGAAGTGCTATTTGAACAAAGAAGATAATTGATACAAATGGATCTTGAATAAAATAGAACCACAATAGCAAGAGTATACAAACATAGAGCATAGAGAAGTCATGTAAAATGAAAAAAGAAAACCCACATATTTAACCCCAAAATTAAAATTTGATTTAGCGGTGAGTCATACGCTCATACAAAAAGGCATGCCCTTTAGTTGTTGTTTTTTTAAAATGTCCTTAGCATCTGCTGCCCCTGATTTGGACATCTAGTACAGCTAACATGAAGGTCAGGACACTTTGCCTCTACGCTCATTAACAAGGAAATACATGATGATGTTTAGAGGAATTAATATCTGCCTGGCCATCTGGGTACCTGTGTCAACATACTGTGTGTGCGTGTGTGTGTGCGTGAACATGGGTGTTTGTGTGTGTGTGTGTGTGTGTGTGTGTGTGTGTGTGTGGTATGGAAGTTTTTATTGGACTTTAATAGTTGTAACCCACAGAAGACAAGCCACAAATGTATACAATGATCCACAAATATTTCACTATCCACAAGCATGTATTTTTTTATTTGTGTTGTGTAAAGTCATATCCACAAAAATACAGAGCGATTTGCAAATATGCATAACTTACTGTACTGTGTACTTTTACTAAATGTAAAAGAACAGCAATAAGTGCATTTAAAGCACATTACTTCTTGTGTTAAATTTAAATATGAAAAAAGTGTATTTACTTTGTGTTTTAAAGTGTACTTTAATCAAGTTGTATTTAAATACTCTTATAATAAGAACATTAATATGCAGTACTTTTATAGTTGTACTTTAATGTATTCATTAAAAAGTGTATTACTTTTTAATAACAAACGTGTAATACCTTTAAAGGTACTATATACAATATTTTGAACATTAATATAGCAGCGAACAATTATTTGCTATGTAAATATATAGTGAAGTAATGGTGTCCTGAGCAGAGAATGAAGTCAGATTCCCTCTGTGTATTGTAATCCGAGCTTCTCTGTTCTTTGTTTTGGTAGCCAGTCCAGCATTTTAGTTTGTGTGTGTTGATGTGGCTATCATTTGTTTTGATCTGAGATGATGGTGCTCTAGTCTGACATCTAGTGGCTGAATGTAGTATATAGCTCCATTAAAGATCTGGTGCCACAGGCCTAATTCAGAATGATCTTTATTGTCATTATATTCACATACAATCAAATTTTGCATGGCTTCTGCCGATGTGGTTAGAAGAAAAAAAAAGAGGAATAAAATAAACCAGACAACACTATAAATAAGGCAGTACCAAACTATCAACAAAACAGTACCTAATACCAATAAAGAGGGTAGTGCCATAAATACAGTTAAAAAATATAAACAGAACAGTACCTGGTACCAGTAAGGAAGCAGTAGCCTACCAATAAATAAAATCAGTACCGAACTGTAAACAAATTTAAAGCAGTACCTAGTACCAATAAGAGAGAGCAGTACCACTAAATAAAAGCAGTACTGGTAAATAGGAGCAGTACTGTTAAGTAAGAACAGTACTGATAAATAAGGGCAGTACTGGATAAGTGAGGCAGTACTGAAAAGCAGCAGTAGTGCAGTATAATATTAAGCGTAATACTTTAAAATAGAAAGTGACTTAGTTGTACAAGTACAGACATGTGAAATTCTTGTGCTCGGAAGCTCCATTACTAAAAAACATGATAGACATCGCTACATTAAAACAAAACCTAAAAATAAATACTATATCATGATGCTCAATAAAATAGTAGGGCAATTTTGGCCAGGGCAAAATAAAAGCGTTTGTGTAAAGTGCATGTGCGCAGATTCATGGGTTATTCAGGAGTCTGATGGCCTGAGGGAAGAAGCTCTTCCACAGCCTGGTGGTGCGGGTTTTGAGGGTCTTGTACCCCTTCACCCTTTTTGACTGAAGAGGGGTGAACAGGCTTTTGTGGGGGTGGGTGGGGTCTCTAATAATCCTCAGGGACTTGGAGA
>OMKK01051637.1:4606-24021 GCA_900302305.1 Polymixia japonica
CTGTGTGTGTGTGTGTGTGTGTGTGTGTGTGTGTGTGCGCCTCTGTCGGATATTTAGAGCACACTTGTGTTTAAGGATCTATGTCTGTGCATGCGTGTATGATTACATGGGTGTGTTTGTGTGCTTTTGTCTTTGTCTATGTGTTTGTGTTTCAATGCTTCTTTATGTGTTTGTTTATGTGTTTGGCTTTGTGTACGTGTGTACTGGACTGTGTGTGTAGGTTTGTGTGAGGATCTGTGTAAGTATATGCATTTGTATAACTCTCTGTCACCCTTTGCATGTGTTTGTGTGCGAGATGCAGTAAGCTTAGTGCCCGAGTACATAATAAATGAAAGCATAATGAATGCACCCCTTCAAAGATCTCTTAATTATAGACAGAAAGCAGAAAGAAAGCTGTGCTTTCCCAGAGAGTCACAGTTGCCCTGTAGGATTTAAACAAAGGGATTCTGCTTTGTGCTGCTAACAAGCTAGCTCAGTAAATGTAGCTAAACTTCATATGCAGAGTTACTGACAAACCAGCTCAGGTCTGCTCAAGAATAGTGTTTTAACGCCTGTGTACTGGGCTCATTAGCTAAGCCCCCAGAGGAAGTTGCACGCGTCTGTCCAAAGCCCAGGAGACATTTGGCATTCATACAACCCAGTTCTAAAGAGATTGTTGCTCCTTACTTTTATTATTTATTATTTTGCCATGGCAGAGTTCTTGTTACTGTTGAGTGTCGGAATGGGCGTGGCCACGAGCAGCTTTGGCAACCGTAACCATCTAGAGATGGGGGATGGATGGTAGACAGAGCTTGTCCCCTGAATGAAAAGGAGCTTTTGTCTCTGTTTTTGTTTTTTTTATAAATAGTGCTAAAGAGGATTATCATAATTGTTATTAAGCTTTGTCAAAGAGGCTTGTGAACATTTTAATCAAATATTTTATGTCAGATGAAACACATTTTCCGATTTAGCACACTCTCGATTTTCTTCATTCTGTCTCTTATGATTATTATTTTTGTCCCAGCATTTCAGGTTCTGGCGTGCCCACCTCCTATTTATTTTTCATGGAAAAAGGCTTCCTTACCTGCTTTTATCCTGCTGTTGTGTGTTCCTGGTCACATGATCTCTGCCTTCTGTTCTCACTGATGTCGTTTGTGTTTGTATTGTTATGTTGTTCTGTGTTTTTAGGGCACAAGTGATTTCTGCGTGGCCCCGGACAAGTACCTCATGAGCCAGACGAGGGATATCGTCAGTGCTGGTGAGCTCGAATGTGAATGATGCTTTTATGTTGCTTTAATGGAGACGTAATTGAAAGGACATTAAACTGTCCCCAAGACACTAATTGTATTCTAATTAAGAGAGAATGATGTTGTTGCTAGTTCAACAGGAATGTAATCAGTGTGTGCGTGTGTGTGTGTGTGTGTGTGCGTGCGTGCGTGCGTGCGTGCGTGCGTGTGCGGTCTCCACAGATATTGTCCACTACTACCTGTACTGCAACCAGACTCGCTCCAACCCCTTCCAGCAGGTACTCAACTTGACATGATGTCAGCGTCAGTCTTTATGACATTTTGTTAAAGCCGCTGTGTGCGAAATATCTGTTATTTTACGTTAAAACAACATAAAACGACTGTATGTTATGTGAAGGTTCAGTGATATATGATCTTCGCAACAAATCTCTGCCACTTCAGGTCGGCCAGTGTGTTGATATTCCCTCTTTTCTAAACCATGTTTACATTGCTGGCCCGACAATAAACTCCTCCCAAGAATCTGTTCACCTGTAGCGTGTGAGGTTTTTGGATGGACAGGGGAGAGGAATGATAGAGAGGTGCTGCAGGGGAGGGGAAAAGTCCAGCTTGTTTTGAACTGTAACGACTTGTTGTAATTCCCCTTTGCTATCAGTAGAGGCAGAATAGCGCACATAGCAGCTTTAAACTCTTCATGATCTTTGCTGATTTGACCTCCTTCCATCTTTCTGCCACTTAAGTCCCAACTATCTTGACCTTTTTCTCTCTGTCTACCTCTATCTCTCTCGTTCATATCCTTACTTCAGCCCAACTCCGTTATAAAATTTTAAAACGGCTAGGTATGCTCTCTCGGTCTCTTGCTCTCTCCACTCTACAGTGTATCTCTGTCTTCCTCCCTCCCTTAAAGTGAGCAAGCTGACACATGCCAAAGTTCCAGCCAGTTTTACTTCCTGCTTCCCCCTCAAGTTTTTCTCCAAACGGAACAAGTCCAATGTCACACACTAGCAACACCATGGCAGCTTGGATAGTGATACACCACTTTTTGCCAAGTACTGTTTTTTGGAGGACCTTGAAGTTTTTTTTACCTTTTCCGCAAATATCACTTATTTGTCAAAATGTATGGCGGTGACTACAGAATCGATTTATAACAGCAGGGGTTGGCAGAGGACAATAATAAATAGCTCCAGAACTAAAAAAAAATACCGAAGTGGGGCTTTAAAGCCAATTATGTTCCTCGCCACCTGCAGTTGTGCTACAAGTGCTGATAAATAACTGAAGGCAGTGTGGTCGAGGTGAATTTGTTGCATCTCTCTCTCTCACTCTCTCTCTCTCTCTCTCTCTCTCTGTCTCTCTCTCTCTCTCTGTCTCTCTCTCTCTCTCTCTCTTGCTCTCTGCTTCTCTTATTCCTCTCTCTAACTCTCTGTCCTCTGAGGTTACTCTTCAGAGAACCAAAAAAAGAGATTTTGGGCCAGGACATCATCACTCAGTGAAAAAGTCAATTTCTCCAGCCCTGGCCCAGTGGAGCTCAGATCTTATTATGTAGCGCTTGTAGACATGCCCTCCAGATCACAACAGCACAGACAGAGGGCAGGCAACCGTCACCCAGCCTGATAGACACAGTCAGCACTCATTCACTGGCACACAGATACCCAAAGGGAGCAAGTCCGTAAACAAACAGGCAGAGACATGAAAATAGACTCACACCCACTAGCAAGCACACACACGCACACACACACACACACATACACACACACACACAGACACACAAACACGGAGAGATGTTACCATCTGTTCCAGGCCTATACCAACGCAGCACCCTACAGCTTGCCCTCTATGCCCTTGTACTCCATTACCCTGATCTCATGTCAGTTCTCTGTTTCTCTCCATAGCTCTTTTCTTACCCTCTTTCTTTTGTTCTTCATCCTTCCACCCTCCCCGCCCTCTCTTACTTTCTCTGGCCGAGCAAGCGCACGCAAAGCTAACGTCGAAGCCGTTCCTGGTCTGGCCAGTAGATCTGTACGAAAGTGAACAGTTTGACCACAGACAATAACGCCACCAAGACGGCTGCTGATAAATCAAATCAGATCAGAGGAGAGTTATTACATTCCTGGGTTGTGGTCATTTGCCGCGGCCTGTTTCTATTCAACCGCGTGCGGGTTGTCGATTCCGAAGATGGATTTCCATTTCTCCAGTCTGACAGAATAATATATTCAGTTGTGCTATGCCCATACTTGGTGTCTTACTTGGGCCCCCTGTTGGTGAGACAGTACGCATTCAACCCTATTATGACATTCTCAAACTGTGTTACCGTGTAGGGACTAAATATTTAATGTCGGTGCAGTATGTGTTGTCCCAGGGGGTATTAAACCTCTCAGTATTGTTAGCGCCACGGGCCACCAGATATGACATAACGACGGGTGAAGTGTCGGCGACGCGAAATTGGTGTTTTTCCCCCTTCTTTGATTGACACTTTCTTTACATTCTTCTGTGTGTTTCCAGCCTTTGGAAGACAATGAGGTCCGCACATGATATCAGAAAAATCGACCCCATGAATGTATTACTAGATTTTTCAACCAGAAGGACCTTCTTCAAGATGTACACGTTTGAGAAGTTCCTGTTTTTAGATTAGATTAGATTAGATTAGATTAGATTAGATTAGATTAGATTAGATTAGAATTTTAGAATAGAGTGAACTGTCCTTGGGTGTCACTTCCATTTGGATTTGGATTTGCTCTGCATCCGTTTAAGTTTATTTGTCAAATGCACAGTAACATGACAGCACAACAGCCTCTGTTAACTGGCAATGAAATACTTGGAAATGCTTTCATTTCTTCTTCACGTGTGTTCTAACTGACCTCCCTGTTGTCAGTCTCTGACCATCTTCCAGAGATCCCTCACCACCATGCAGATTCAGATCCAGGGCCTGCTGCAGTTTGCTGTGCCTCTCTTCCCAACAGCTGAGGTATCGCGCAAACTCACACGCATACTCAAGCACACACGCACATACTCATGTGCGCACGTACACGCACATGTGCACACAGTGTAAAATTCTGCTGCTAGGTCGTAGGTTCAAAGCTCACACCGATACTGTAACATAAGGACGTAAAACGTGTAAGATTTTTTCAGAAAAGACGTCAAGTATTTCATCTCCACAGAGAGACCTACTGGGGATCCAACATTTGCTCAACTCCTCTGAGGCCAGCCTGCACCAGCTGACTGCCCTGCTGGACTGCAGGGGGCTCAACAAGGTTGGTTCACTGCATCCTAACAACACAGCACAGCAGTACAACTAGGTCAGCAGCAGCCAGCACACTAGCTATGCAGGACTCCAACATATAACTGGAACCGGAACTGAATACAGAACAGAACATAAGAGGCAAATAAGTCATATATGTTATTTAGTGTGTGTGTGTGTGTGTGTGTGTGTGTGTGTGTGTGTGTGTGTGTCTGTCTGTCTGTATGTGTGTTTAATGTCTCTAGGACTACCTGGATGCGCTGGTAGGTGTGTGTTATGATGGGGTGGAAGGTCTGCTCTACCTCTGTCTCTTCTCCATCCTGGCAGCCTGTGCCTTCTGTGTCATGCTCTGTGCAATTCCCCGGGCATGGAGACAAATTGCCTGCAGGTCAGTTCACCCTCTGCCTGCCTTCCTGAATGTCCTCATTTCCAAATCCACCTCCACCCTCTCTGTGCAGCTTCACATCGGGCAACGATGCCATTTTTGCAACGGGCCTGAAACCACATAGGTGTGATCTGAGATACTGCCCCTTGGTGTAAACTCATCATTGACTTAAAAGCCACGGTTTTCCTCACTCGAGAGCGATCCATTCGCTGTAGGTTCAAAGTTCAAAAGGTTAGAAGTTCAAGTCAGACTAACAATCAAGTACTTAACGCAAAGTCCCAGTAGTTTAATTCTTAACCCCCAGGCACACACACACACACAAGCGTGCACACACACACACGTACACACACACGCATGACACCCACCTGATTCTCCGCTGCCGTGTCACTCCTTCTCCCCAGGGAACGAGATTACGACGACATGGATGAGGAGGACCCCTTCAACCCGCGGACCAGGAGGACGGGCTCCCAGAACCCCAACCACACCAACATGCACAGCTTCTGTAGCTACAGCAGTAGCATAGGCAGCCAGAGCAGCCTGCACCCCCCCGCCCAGGCGGCGACCAACGCCCCCGTGTCCGAGTACATGTGAGTGGAGGGACTGGTGGGAGACTGGTGGGGGAGCGGTTTGGTGGAGTAGAGATGGTGGGAACTCGGTTGACAGTCGCGAAGGACAAAATAAACAATGGAACGAAATTCGTATTTTCGCACGTGAAACGTCCGAAAACCACGTGTCAGATTCACGTGGGATTTTCTTTTCACACATTACATTTTCACGTGTTGTTTTTTTTTTTTTTTGTAAGGGACATAAAAAACGAACATGTGAAATGTCCGAAAACCATATGTCATTTGCACTATTTTTTTTTTGTAAGGGTGTGTGTGTGTGTTTGCAAATGCATGCATTTGCTTATGATTGTACGCTGCTCACATATAAATACTGTATCAAGCACAAGCTTCTTCTGTTTGACAGTGAGTCTCTGAAACAATCCTCATTCACAACAGAAATGTTTAGATGAATGTGTCCCCCACCTTTTATTGGATAGGCTTATTAGAAAACTTTTAAACATGTGCACTGTAAATTGATGTTGGCTGGGGAATTTAGCTCCACAGACAGATTTTTAATATTGACTCTCTCCTTTCTCTGTCTCTCTCCGTCTCTCTCAGGAACCAGACAGCTCTGTTCGGGGGGAATCCACGCTACGAGAATGTACCTCTGATAGGACGAGGCTCTCCACCCCCCTCGGTGCGTTGGGTCCCGCAGTCCTTCCTGTGATGTCACTCACTTTCCTCTGCACTAACCAATCAGCTTAACTTTCAGAAGTATAGTGACAACTGTTTAGAATTAAGTAAAGTTAATTGGTCCACTGATTTTTTTCTGTTTGACTGTTAGATATTTTTTTCTGTTGAGACAGGTATATCTCTGGCTCTATGTGCTTTCTTCCATACATACATCAAGGCAGGTTTGATCAGGGTTTTTTTTATAGAGGATACTCTATAGTTGAACACCGTCAGTGTCTTTCATAACTTAAAGAGGGGATTTACCAAAGCGAGAAGAGGAGAGGCAGAAGTAATGTATTTAATATTTAAACACAAACATCATTCAGTGTACCTCGGACCATATTCCCAGGAGAAAATGACATTCTCGCGCTAGAGGTTCTCTTCCTGATTGGGCTTCAATTCACTTTGTACAGGGACGATTTTCTCCTGTCGTAATGACAGAACTAGTGGAATTTTTGGATTGAGTACATTTTCATTGGCCAGCGCTGCTCAAACGGTGCTGTGTATCTGTGTATGTATGTAATGAGTAATGAGAATACCTCCCAGCTAGGGAGGTAAAGAGACTGCAGGCACATGCATTTTGCGTGTATGTGATCTCCGTCAGATCAGTGGTTCGTAGCATTCTCTACCATGGGATACTTTTTGAAGTTATGTTCTGCAGATCTACCTGTTATGTTTTGTTGGAAGGACAAAAATGGCAAAGCCATATTTTATTACTAATAAATGACTTATCATTTGTTGTTTTTGGCAGAGATGTATATTCTAAGAGATTATGACAAATACCAATCTATTTTCTTACTGTTTACGTTGTCATACACTGATTATGTCACACTCTATTATGTTCTGTTATGTCAGATTTCATGTCAGTCATGTTTCTCTTCTATTAAATTTCAGACCTTTCAGTAGAGGATGTAACGGTGTACATAGGTTTATGACGTCCTCCTTTATCAATACCAATACTCTGCAAATAATACATAAATTCTCCCCCCTTAACTTTACGACATCATACTCTTCAGCTAACAGTTTCTTTTATATATTTTTGTTTGTTCGTTTGTCATTTCTATGTTTGTTTGTATCTTTCATTTCTATATTTTCCTCTTTAAATCAACTTTTGGAGGTATACTCTCAGCAATATAGAAACCGAGTAAGTCTACTCCACTCCTTTCAACTCCTCTTCGGGAATAACTCCCTTGCCTCTCCTCTGCTGCATCTCCCTCTTTTATCTTTCTGTCATTTACCTCTGTTTGGTTTCTCTGCTATCTTCCCGTTTGGCATGGCTTTTAGCTCACGATATACTATCTTCCTCATTTCAGAAGTCTGCCTGACCTAGTGAGGGTTTGTCTCCCCCTGGTGTTGAGAGGGTGGTAGTGGTGTCCCTGGACTCACCCACACAGATACTCTCCTGTGCATGCAGTCCACCTCCCCTCATCCGATTCTATAGCTCGTACTGCCATGAAGTGCTGAGCACCAGGCGTCATGTGTGATGCTATAGAATTCTATATGTGTAGAATTCCTTGCCACACTGTGTGTGGTTTGTTATGTAGGGACAGATTGACAGCGGCGTTACCCTCACTGTTAGAGTGCTTGACGTAGGCACAGTACAGTCTGCCTGTCCCTAATTATACGTCTGATGGGAAAAGGATTGTTTTGGTTGAGCACAATGTTGCCTTCTTGAGTCATCTATGCGCAGGGCCAGTTTAGAGGGCATGAATTAAGCCTCATCATAGACAAATTTTCTTCTTTTTAAGAATCAAGATATCAATAGAAAAATGTTTTTCAGCCAATGACTAGGCTTAATCCATACCTGTGAAAGCCTAACATTAAGACTTAATGATACTTGCAAAAGCAGCTTGTAATATAATTTGTCTTTGTCTTTCTGACCCATTCTCCTCCCCAGTACTCCCCCAGTATGAGGGCCACCTACCTGTCCATGACCGAGGAACAGAGTAGACACTTTGGGAACGACTTCCAGGCATAGACTGGTTCCCTCCGTCCTCTCTTGATGTGTCCGGGAGGGACTCGCCGCCATGGTGAACGCACATATGCTCAACGGACGGGAGAGTGTGCGTGCAGCGCTGACCCTCTTGTCTAAGCCTATGATGCGATGGGGGGGGGACATGCCATAGCAGTTTGTCTACGCCAAACCACCTCGCAGAGAACAGTAGCTAACATCTCAGTCGTCCAGGGCTCCTACAGTACCTGTGCCGTCTCAGGACAATGGAACCGTATCTGTATTGTTCCACATGTTGTGTGTTTGTGCTTATAAACATGTCGTCACACTTAATTGCCCCAAGCCTTTGGTTGCTAAAAAATTGCTGACGTAATATTGGACTAACTCCTTAGTTCTTCGTGTTGGTTTGCTACCTGACACAAGTTTTAAAACATTTTGTTAAAAGTGTAAGATAGAAATGACTGTGACTTCATTTGGGTATGAATCATCCTGCGAGTCATAATGTGTGTCATCTATTTGTAAAGTTGTGTAGAAAATAATTGTGCGGTTATAGTGATTTGATTTTCTACACTTGCTTGAGTCACTCGGATAAAACATTGACATGATACCGTAGAATACATTTGTCATGGTACTGCTGATACTAATTCGTATCCACTGAAGTGAGACTTTTAATGAAACAGGGAAGCATGTTTTTGTGCCTATAACTACCCCCTCATCCTCAAAGCCAATTTCCATTAACATAAAGGTCTATATTGAATTGTCTGTTGCTCTCTTGTTAAAAGAGAATCATTCCTTCTCCACCTCTCCACTCCTTGACACAGAGCACTGGATTGCTTTGGGGCATATATTCAGGTCTCCAAACAGACAGATTTGTGTGGAAACATCTGAAGATAAGGGTCTCCTTGACGAAAATGTTTGGCCGGTGTACAGATACCATATCTGCTTGATTTTTGTGAAGCACAAACCCAACACTGACAGCGTATTGCAAAAGGTATTGTTGAGGTATTGTTTATTTCAGTAATCACACTTCCACACACACAGTGAAATTCTGTGTTTCTAAATAGTGTTACTTTTGCAACCTCCAGAGACTACTTTGAAACCACAGCCTCTTTAAATAACTTGTACATCAACAGACTGCTGTCTTATTTTGTTGAACCTCAGTTTTAAATTGTGTTTCAAATGTCCCAATGTGCCACTTTTATAATGTAGCTTTTTAAACTTTGTTCGCCCTGGCTCTGCCACACAGAACACAACGCTGTTGTTTTTTCAGGAGCCACTGTTTCATGGTGGCTAAGCTGTGTTTTCTGCTTACCATTCAGTTAAACTAATACCATATTCAAATTTTGTCTATCACTTGGGAAGCTGTGCTGCTCTAACTATAATTAATCAGATAGTGGTTAACCTGACTATTTTCTTCTATTTCAACAAGTCAAATCACCAAATAATTCATGCTTCTATTGACCGATAATATGTAGGGATATTTTAATACATATGATTTCTTTTTGTATTATTTTGTAATAATAAAGTAGTTTGTCTGTGTCGGATGTTTGTGCCAGTGCATGTTACACTGTACAGCCATTGGGAGTGGTGCTTAATTGTGTGTGGCTCCAGACACTAGGGCATAATTGTGAGTTGAATAAAATACTTTTGAGTACAGTTGTCCATGTGTTGGGGTCTTAATGTTAATGGATATTAACACTTACTTACTTAATATTTCTAATAATTGCTGTCGTGACTTTAGAGATGCTGGAAGAGGTTACACCTTGATCCTTTTGTGTAGTAGGCGTGGCCTCGAAGTGTTGCTAGGATACAGTCAGTAAACAGTGCTGGTAGTGTGCTTCGACCGCACCAAAACATTGCTGGAATCAGAAAGTTAGCCAGCTAATAATAACGTTGCCTGTTGACAGACAGGTAAGGGTTACACTATTTATATTGTCAATTCCCTGCCGTCTTGTAAACCCGTAAGTCGTGACGTCTAAGAAAAGTGTCACGATGCACAGTTGGTTAGATAACGTAACGTTCGTCAAGCTAGCTAAATAGGTTAGCTGATACCGGTGCTGCTAGTTTCCTGCCATGGATGGATACTAAATATCTTAGCTACTTTACGAGATTATATTCACAGTGCTTGTACTGCGGTAACCGTATCCAATTTAGCACCAGCTTAATGAAAAGCTGATAATGATAAGCGAACTGCACCTGTTTCATATAGAAGGAGTCCAGTTCCATATCTAAAAGGATCCAAGCTCCCCAGGGGATTATTAAGATGTCATGTTTTTACAATGAAATCACACTGAGTGACTGTGGTTTAAAAGTTTAATAAGTCACACTAAACCAGCTTCATATTTCCAAAAGCACAAATCCAGCATGGACCATTATTGGCACTAAAATGGCTGTCAGACCTCTTGCATGTTCCTCACATTTCTAACAGATCACAAAATGGAGATAGTCTATGTATACACCAAGAAGCGCAGCGAGTTTGGCCGACAGTGTAATTTCTCTGATCGGTCTGCTGAGTTACACGTGGACATTCGCCCTGATCCATCTCTGGCTGCCAACTTCATAGAGAGAGATCCCTGTGATGTCCCCATACAGTGTTCTCAAGAGATGTCTGAGCATGAGGTAAGGAAGTGGGAAGCCCTTGGCCTATAACCACGCATTACATATCACACAGTCATCTCTATGTAGTACACAAAGCCTCTCTATAGTAGTACATAGTAACGCACACACCAGTCCACATCACCGACAGGACCTCACGTAAGTCCTTATTTGTATTAAACAAAAAGGGACTATCTAATGATGAGATAATAGGCTGCACCTGGCGCCTTAATTACATTTCAATCCTGTTCATCCAGACAGCTGTACAGTCTTTAACCAGATTACTACTTGTGTTCTGAATACCGTCTGCCTTCTTTTCTAGGTGAATACAGAGCGCTTTGAGTCAGAATCCTGTGGGATGAACCATGTGGAGGGGGGCTGGCCCAAGGATGTCAATCCCCAAGAGATGGAGCAGACTATCCGCTTCAGGAAGAAAGTGGAAAAAGATGAACACTATATCAACACCATCCTGCAGTTGGGCAGCGTACGTTTCTGAAGCTCACCACTTAGGCTACTAAGTCTAGAGTTGGTAGGAGGTGGATTTCCCTTTTTTTATTGAAACAGAGAGTGCACTCAAATTCACAATTTTATAGAATAACAACATTACACATACTCAATCAATGTGTAACATACAACCTCTCCACTCCGTTTAGGTTTACAGTGAAGTATGTGTGTACCCTCAGCTCTCCATACTTTATGTAAAAATATCCAAGTCTAATTAGTGAGCCCTGCCAGCCCCAAAGCCACCTATCCAGCTGTGTCGGTATGATAGAGCATAATAACATACGCTGTGTGCATGAAAGAGGAACAGAGGAGAGTAATTACAGCTCGCTTTTCCTTCTCACAGAGTTCTGTTCCTTCCTCATACAGACCATGGAGCACTGCATCAAACAGAACAATGCCATTGACATATATCAGGAGTACTTTGAAGATGAGGAGGTGGTAGAGGAAGCTCAGGAGCAGCCCTTGGCCAAGACCATGAATGTTTTCAGGTGCCTGACCCCCACATCCACCACCTCTATGTTTGTAAACACATTTGGGAGACACCCGTCATCACTGAAGACACATATGGTGTTCTATTACAATAGCAGCAATTTAACAGTAACTTAAATGCGGATATAATATTTTTTTTATTTAATCTCCCTTGGCTGTGTGTATTTCTAGAGACCCTAATGAAGTCAAGCGCACTGCAACCAGTCTCTCCTGGCATCCAGATGGTAGCCGCAAGCTGGCCGTAGCCTACTCCTGCCTGGAGTTCCAGAAGGCCACCAAAGACATGAGCTTTGACTCCTACATATGGGACATTGGTGGGTGTCGGAACCAGTCAGGTTGTACTGTTGGTGGCGTTTCGCCGCTGCTTCTTTAGAACTTAACAGTGTTGGCTGTTATAATGTGACAATTCTACCGCTGAATTAAACAATAGTTGAACTTTGTGTGGTTTTAGTATGCATGTTTGGTATACTCTTGTTCCATTCTCAATAGTTATGAGTAGAGAGTCGCTGTGTGAAGCAGTTGAGATTATTGGTTATGTGGCCTGTAAAATATGTTTCCAGAGAACCCCAATAAGCCAGAGATGACTGTGAAGCCCATGTCTCCTCTTGTCTGTCTGGAGTACAACCCCAAAGACTCACACATCCTGGCTGGGGGCAGCTACAACGGACAGATTGGTGGGTCCCTTATATTAGACCTATAATAATATCTATATCTCTCTTTATCTCTCTCTCTTTCTCTCTCACTCTCTCATGGCATTTTATATTCAGACACTATAAGTAATACAATACTATATAAGCAATGGAATGTCTGCTTTAGCCCTAGTTACCTCAGGGTAGTCTGCTATCAGTACTGAATAATCCTTTAAAGACCATTTTCCCTTGTCTGTGTATGTATGTCTGTTTGCATTTCTATGATTGTATTTGCGTCTGTACACTTACCGGGTCTGAGCAGCTTACTGGGACACCCGCAAAGGCAGCCAGCCAGTGGAAATGTCCAAGATAGAGCACAGCCACCGGGACCCTGTCTACAAAATCATCTGGTTGCTGTCAAAGACTGGAACCGATACCTTCTCTGCGTCCACTGACGGCCAGGTTAGCCAAGCCTAAGCGGCCTTACAAAGGCCCTGTCACCTTATCCCTTTCTCAAGCTAAGCCACAATAGGGCCAGGGTGGCTCAAAACCCTTAGGCACTGATGGGCAGCGAAGTCCGATACCTTTGGTCAGGCTGCACTTTCACTGACCTATCCCGGCCATTTGCCTATAGCACAAAGGATATGTAGTACCGATGAGGGAAACTCTGACGCTCAGTCTGTAACTTGCCCAGGAGATGAGCCGTGCTCTCTGTTTGCGTCCATAAGGTGCTGTGGTGGGACATCCGCAAGATGAGTGAGCCTACAGAGAGGCTGGTGCTGGACCCCAGCAAAGAGGGCAACCTTGATAACGCCTTAGGAGCCATCTCCCTCGAGTTTGAGTCTACCATGGTGAGCCACACTAGAGTGTCATGGTGTTTAAAAAGAAATTATTATGTAGCCAATTTTTTCAAATCTCTCTTTTTTTTTTTAGCCTACTAAATTCATGGTAGGGACAGAACAGGGACTGGTGGTCTCTTGCAACCGTAAGGCTAAGACCCCAGCCGAGAAGATTGTATGTACATTTGGTGGTCATCACGGCCCCATCTACGCCCTGCAAAGAAACCCCTTCTTCCCTAAGAACTTCCTCACTGTGGGAGACTGGACGGCACGCATCTGGTCTGAGGACATTAAGGAGTCCTCCATCATGTCCACGAAGTAAGCACCATTCATGAGATGGTGTCATAACCACACGTACACATTCACAACGGTCTACCACGCAATCCTGAGAGAGTTGTAGAAGTGGACACTTAGATAAATTAAATGCTTTTTTTCTATGTCAACTATTTAAATCATATTCAGCTATTAATTTACCAAGAGTACGACTCAATTTGAAAGTGACATAACTCGCCTTGACTATTGTTTGTAGATACCAAATGTCCTACCTGACAGATGCCTGCTGGAGTCCAGTCAGACCCTCGGTTTTCACCACCGTCAAGATGGACGGAACGCTTGACGTGTGGGACATCCTCTTCAAGCAGAACGACCCCACACTCAGCCTCAAAGTACGCCCCCACCCCCGCCAACCTCTACAGTACTACAAAAGCCATTAAATGCAGTTATACCTTTACTTGAATTATTTAAATGACGTGAAACCCATATTTTTGTTGTTGTTATTGTTGTTGTTAGGTGTGTGACGAGGCTCTGTACAGTCTACGGATGCAGGATAACGGGCGCTTACTGGCGTGTGGCTCCCAGCTGGGCACTGCCACGCTGCTGGAGATCTCTCCTGGACTATGTACCCTACAGAGGAACGAGAAGAGCCTCGTCGCTGCTGTAAGACCCTGGCACACCGCCCAAAGTGACCCACTTTCTGTTTTGTACTCTCAGTTTGGTATTTTAAATAAGATGCCGTTCTTAGTGAAGTGAGCTGAAGAGTTGAAAAAGCAACAACAACATAAGCTATAGTACTTATTACTATTGATTGAAAAATCAGGTTTGGAAGTAGGTCTTATTATTTCAATCATACCTCCATTGCCACCTTGAATTAATACCTGACTATTCTATTCATAGACAGACTGTACTGCAGAATGTGATTTGTCTCTCGATTGAATGACGATGCTGACTCAGAAGGTGTGAGTGACCCTTCCATCTGTGCTTTGCCACGGTCAGATGTTTGAGCGCGAGACCAAGCGAGAGAAGATCCTGGAGGCACGCCACCGGGAGATGCGCCTCAAGGAGCGCAGCCGGTCCGAGCAGAGCAAGGATGACGACAACGTCAAGGAGGGCGACGGAGACGAGAGCCCGGAGGAGCTGATAGCGCGCGCGGAGGCCGAGTTCTTCGAGATGGTGGACTCTGAGCTCAAGAAGAGGGAAGAAAAACACAGGGTCAGCACAACGTGGTGTTTGTTTGTTTTTTTACCAGTTCTTAAATGTCCATGGATCAAAATTTGGTTGGGCAATGTTTTAGGCATTGTAAATAGACAATGTTCCTACTAACAAACACTTTTCCTGACTACAAGGTATACAGTATGTGATTAAAGCAACAATGCTGGGAGAAACTCCTTAAACTCTGTTACACATCCGTGTTGCCCAAGAAGTCATGTCATTACCCTTGTTTGAAGTAGATCAAAAGCTACAGAAGCGACAATCTAAATTTAGTTTCATCTTGTTGTTGACGTCACTGCTGCCCTTATTGCCTGAGTGACATCACCATTGATATCGCTGATATTATCAGTCCACTGGAGCCAGAGCTCTTTGTATGAGAATGACAAATTGCTCCTTGTTTTGGCCCACTGGCTCATGAAGATAAGGGCTATTGGGTCTCTATGCAGGAGTCAAAGAAACAAAGGCTTTATGCAGAAAATGAAGCTCCTTCATTCTCTACAAATAGAGATATGCGACTGAACATGGTATTTCTTTGGAACCTGCTCACACTGCTAACACTGGTTTAAATGTTTAAATTGTCCCTCTTTTTAATTTCAGGAGAAAGACGTCTGTGAAGAAAAAGACATCTCAGATGGAGCAGCATAATAACACAATGTCTCACAGTAAAATGTCACTTTCACTGAAATGAATACATACGGCTTGCATTTTGTACTAGTAATAGTCTCAGCGAGTCACAGATAACTCATTAATGGGACCTATAATATTGTTCATGTCTAATTCTATCACATTTAATGATTACTTTATTCATGTATTATTAAAAAAAGAGAAAATACTTCTATCGCTCACCAGTTTTCTATATTGCTCAAATAAGATGTATTTTCAGTGTCTTTTGAGATCATAGGATTCTATTTTATTAAAATAAGGTGCAAATTAAATGTTCTTTTTCACTTGAGACTGAATCACATTTGTTACATCCATGTGTCAGAACTCATCTTGTGGATCGCCATACAGCAGTTCAACAACACAATGCAAAGTGGCAACAATGTGTATAAAACTCACGAGAAGTGAATACTATGACAGAATGAGACTATTGCCATCAGCCATGGGAAAAAATATGTATGTTTACTGTGTGTGAGCTTAAGCAGTCAAATTCATCAGCATATTTGTGAATTTATACAGTGTGGGGGCATAATCAGTGCAATAATTTAACTCTCTGTTACTTACTTTTAAGCAATTGTTATTTATGATGATTATGTAACTTGAACCTATGACCTAATGTTTTTTTATCTGAAAACATTTGCAGCAACATTTGTAATTGCAAAATGAGTAAAGCTCTTTTTAATGTGACTCTGTGATCTGGATGTGCCCTCATTCTGAAACGTCAACACGGTCATGAAGCACCCTCATAGTCTCAAGCGCTCCTACGCATTGAAGTGCGAGGTAGCGCCAACATTTTCTTCCAGCAGATGTCGCTGTAGTAATACAACGCAGGTTGAGCTGGTCTCCGACTCGTTCGCCTCTAGATTTCTTCAGAGGAAGCCGCTGTGTGTGTGTACGCCTCATGTGTACGCTTCACCGCAGATCTCCAAGGACAACACAACACACACACACACTCACTCACGCACACACACACGCACACTCACATACACGCCAGCAGCGAAGACAAGAGTGAGCCAGAAAGGGAAACGCTTATAGCAGGTGGACTGTAGTAGGACGGTACCTGAAATTCTCAGTCCATCTATTCGTCTGCTCCAGATTCCTGCTTTTTGCGGTATATTTAGGATAAGCGGGTTGTTGACGCAGAGAGAGAGAGAGAGAGAGAGAGAGAGAGAGAGAGAGAGGGGGCGAATACCCTCTGACTCAGACTACAGTAACACAGTGAAGAAGACGACGAAGGCTATTTAAGCTTGATAGGACTGTTATTATCCTGGCGCGGTTGTTAGAGATCGCATCAGCTGACAGCCGTCGTGTAGTTAGTTACTGGACGCCCAGCACAGTGAGCTAGAGTTGGGTTTAAAAAAGGGGCCATGCAGGTACCGTCAGTGCGCAGGATCTTTAGTGAGAGTCCCGTCTGCTGTTGACGGTCATTAACCTGCACAAGTCCAGAGAAACTCTCACCTGAAGTATGAAGGACACGGGAGAGTCGAAGGACCATCAGCTGACTGTGAGTTGATAGACTGTTACGTTCGTGTATGTTTCGTTTCTAAACTTCTGCTGTGTTTATATTTGTGATAGTGAAGTCTTATTGTTAGTGAAGTTTTCTTTCACCCCAAGAGCAGTTGTTTTTCACAAACTAAGCAAAAACACGACAGTAACAGTAAGTTAAATAGCCTATAAAAAAATAATTTGGCCTACAATGTGTAGGCTGTTGTATTCTTGATTCCATATAGTAATTGTCAGTTGTATTTTATTAAGCAATATTATTATTATTATTATTATTATTATTATTATTATTATTATTATTATCATTATCATCATTATTATCATTATTATTTTATTGATAGCAATCAGTCTTTTTAAATGATTATTATTATTATTTCTTTATCAACACATAATTTTCCAGCCCTACACTAGTACCTATATTGTGTCCTCTGGCCCATATCTGAATAATTAAAACGGGTTTCAGTTCCGTGGCCTCGCTTGTCCAGTATGTAATACACTAACTACAGAGGTGCTGACTGAAAAGGGCCTTATTAATTCCCCTGGTACTTTAATGGCAGTGGGTGCATTATTTTACAATTGGAAAGTACACCACCAAGCCTAATCCTGGCAGTGTATTTCACATAACATGATCTGGTTTCTAGGATATGACTACCACGTGTCGTCTCACGTTGGGATTGTTATTATGTATTTATATTCAGTTTAGAGGGAGACAGGCACATGTCAGGGTGACCCTGCTTGAGCTTGTGACAAGTGCAATCGTTCAATTACCTTCTGCTAATGTTTTTTATTTTTCCGCCCAGAGTGACGCCCTATTATTGAGAAAGGGGTTTATTTACCCTGGAAAAAATCAGCAGTTTCCATTTGCCATTTTAGATAGGATTGCAAATAGTAAAAAAAAAACAAAAAAACATGAACCTAATGTGTTTCTGTCTGTTGGCTGGAAAAAGTGATGTTTAATGTGGAATGAGATGACACAAGACTGCTCTTAATTTAGTGTAATTAGCGCTTAATTTAGTTTAATTTAAGATAGTTGGACGAATCTTGCATCCAGTGCTCAGCGTCAGTTAACAAAGCAGAGAATAATCCATACAGATACTGCATACTGCATTTCCTCACTATTCTGCAGTATTAGACTCAAACAAGCTCAATGACGTTGCACTCAGCACATGACATCTGCACACACACACACACTCTCACACACACACAGTCCCGTACTCAATGACATCCTCAGACATAACATCAGTATCTACAAAGTCCAAAACCACTGGCTTTTGTTAGAAAAGAATAATCTTCTGTAGAAGTTAAGATGGTTGTGTACTGCTCTTATTCTCTCTATCCTCAATTCATTTTCAAGCAAAACATTTCAGCAAATAAAGTATTAAATTAGTATAAATTACAATTTACCAAAAATTACAATTAAGCAAATAAACACTTGCTGCCATAAGAAGGTTCTCATATCCAACGTGTCCAGAAATAAGCAATGCTCTATTATCATAAAGTACTGGCAAATTAATTGTCGTTTCTGTTGACATTTATAATTGACTGAGTTGAAGAGGAATGAGCCCATTCTCTGTGTCCTCCAGGTGGCCTTGAGAATCCGACCCCTCAGCGATGCTGAGCAGGAGGAAGCAGCCACCATCGTAGCCCACAGAATGGACGACCAGGTCAGCCATCCTGTCTTACTGCCCTGACTGTGTGTGTGTGTGTGTGTGTGTGTGTGTGTGTGTGTGTGTGTCCGTCCATGTCACTATCTTGTTATGTCTGTGTGCATACAGTATGCCTGCATGTGAAGTGTAAGTGACAGGGTCAGTGTTTGTGTGTGTGCATGTGCGAATGCGTTTGTGTGTAAGAGGGATGCTGTTTCTGTTTCAGACCTCTCCTCCGTACTGTGACAGGGTCTGGCCTGCATGTATAATGTATTTGCAGGGGCCTCTGCGTAGCTAGCTGGACTCTCAAAAGCAGTGCCATGGGTCTGTATTGCTCAGATGTCACATTTAGCCAGGCAGGCAGGCTGATGATTCAGTTAAGTCCTTTTCATTTGAAGACGCGTACCGATACCTGGAAGTGGGTGACTCACAGTATTGTAGCTCAGAGAGTGACCTTTCTAATAATAACCAACACAAGGCTTTGGGTTCCTTTCCGAAGGAGACAACTGAAAGCTTCTGCATAGTGAACACCTACAATTGAACGTACACACAACTACTGAGCTGTGTGTATGTTCTACAGACACATTAACTCAAATCAGGCCTTTGCAGCTAGTTCCAACACATTTTTGTTTACCATGTCAGTGTGGTCATCAGGCCTCAGTGAATACAAACAGTGACGGCCAAGTGTGATTCCTTGAAGTTTATAAGGATCTTCATGTGGAATTTGAGCTGAATGGTCGCTTCAGTGGATCTTAAAAGATCTTAAAAGCCTTGCCGTTGTGTCTTTGCTTTAAGATGGAAATGTTGTGAATGTGAATGTTTCTTTCAGGGCGTCAGAAAATAATGCCCTTGGAGTTCGACATGCATGCATTTTTGAAATCTCACAATGTGGTTTTGAAGGGGTGTCGTAGGGAGGAGTCATTAAATAGAGGACAAGTATACACCGCACCACAGCCAGAGCTGTTAGAGCAAACTATTCAATCAGTCTCAA
>OMKK01051651.1:3979-25588 GCA_900302305.1 Polymixia japonica
AAGAAAAAAAAAAAAAAAAAAAAACCAAGACAGATGTTGTTTTTATGCTGGGAGATTTTGCCTTAGTTGTCATGGCGATGCCTTGTGGGCTGACACCAGCGGAGGGAAGAGACTTGCTGACTGGTTTTACTTCTCATATGTGAGCACACGCGCACACACACACACCCATACATGCCATGTTCACACACGCACGCACGCACGCACGCACGCACACACACATCCATGCCACGTTCACACACACACACACGCACCCATCCATGCCACGTTCACACACACACACACACACCCTGACCAATGTACAGTATGGTGCCTTTGAAGAATGGTCATTGCTCACAGAACCTCAACATCACTTTAGTCAAGAACATAGCCAACAGAAAGACAGTCACTCCCCATCCTATGGAAACTACTGTATTACATCTAGACAAGAGGAAGGGCACTGACCGAACATATTGGTGTCAGCTCTCACTCAAAAGCCCTGAAAATAAGGTGACGCGTTTAACTCATCCCAACTGGACACTGAATGGACTCCCACAGACATTGGGAGGGGTTTGCAGCTAAATAACTAAACAACATTCAGCTAGAAAGTTCACGTCAGTCCTGGCAACACAAGTCTTTGGGTATTTGCGATCAGCTCGGGGGAAATGAGAAAAGGGAAAACGGACACGTCAAGATATTCCTCTTCAAAACCACTCAATCACGCTTTGAAATATTGGTGTTCATTGTTTTATCGTTTATTTTGCACAGAATCAAATTTTTAATTTTTGAAAACTGGACCAACACCTTACCTATTTGAAGCCAAATTCATCCATGTGGTTTTGTCTGCATGGACTTTGATCTTTTCTTATAATTTTGTACCTTGCCTTATTTACAGATGATCAGGTGGTGGGATTTTATGGTGTTAATCATTTGTCATTGTGTGAATGACATTTTGGTGCTGAGCAGACTGGTGAAATTAAACAATGTCACAAGTTTTCACAATGAAGGATAACACTGTCTGTGTGCTAAATAGCAGTAAAATATGCAGAAGCCCTCATCAATAACGTTGTGATTATTTACGGGTGTACTGCTCAGTGTTTCCAATTTTCCTCCAGTATTTTAAGTGCCGTCCCTTCTTGTCTGTTATAGTCATCTTGGGCTACTTTACCCAAATCTCAGTTTGAACAGCACTCAGACAGTGTCCTCTTACAAGGTCATTTTACCAACTATCGTTAGTTTTCACATTGTGAGGGAACCTAGTACAACAGCTGGCTCATCAAATGTAAATGTACAGTCAAACCATACAGCCATTCTGGTGTTTCCTGGATAAATAAACCACTTAAGGGGTTAGTTCAGACTTTTTTTGGTGTTCAATTATATTCATTTTGACCTTTTCTCTGTTTCCCAAGTGCATCGGGGCTTACTACTAAAACCTTATATGACCTGCTCACCTACGCATTGCTCAACAGATTTGTCCCTGACAGCTTGTAGAATAAATCAAATGCAGACATTTGGGAAGAAGTAGCAGTTTTGAAAATGAATGTGATAATACCAAAAAGAAAGTATTGTTAAGCAAAAGAAAAGTACCTTTTCTGCAAACTAGCTGTAGTCTGTTTGGAAGGGGACTTTTAATTTCTTTTGAGAATTAATGTATCCAGCTCCGATGTAATCCATTAAGGGGAACATTTTTGCAAGGACGTCATTATAAAAATGGCCTGCATGAATTCCTATCACCTCAGGTACCCCCTGTCCAAGTTTATTATCAAAATGATTGAACTAACCCTTTAAGCCCTCATCCACCAATCAGCCACTGAGCAGGAAGACGTGACATCAGCGCTGGCTGATCATCAAAGCCTGATGGAACGGAAGATGAGGATTAACCTCTAAACTTTTGACTGTCTATGATGTGTGTTTCACAGGCCAATCACCCCCCCCCCCCCTAAGCACAGGTCGTACCACGTCGTGTCACGGAGGAGCTGGCACGGTCGAGGACAGAGACTAACTGTAGGCCTACATGTTGTCTAACAGGCTGTTTATGTAGTGGACAAAAACCCATTGCATGTGGCTATTGATATTTCGACTCCTGTCAGTACATCCTCAAAAAAAGAAAAGAAAAAAAAACTTAATCGTGTACATTTTTTTGAATGGTTGAGTATTTCCAAAATGAGGTCTATCATGAAATAAATATTTCTCTTTTTGTCTAAATTTGATGTTGAATTGTTTATTCTTTGGAGTTGTGTGTGGGTCATTTTCAGTATAAAACCAACTGACAATGTAAATACAGTCACTTTTTTGAACACTAAGAATTATTTTTCAAATCGGTGTTCCAGCGCTCCTATTGTTAACTAGCACAATAATAAATTCTGGTACAGTGTGAAGGCCATTTAGCAATGGTTTCAAATTAAATACACTTTGAAAACAAACTTCATACAATCAGATTCCCCTGCATTTGAAAAGAATTTTGGGAAAAAATAAAAAAATATATATGGTTACTCAAGTTTGCGAAGTATTCTCATATTCTCATTCTCCACAGCTTTGACATTGAAGAGTTTTTTAAAGAGCACAGTGAAATCTAGTTAGTCTGCTCCATTTTAAATATTTTTGAGCAAAGAAACTTTTTTAGCGCTCATTGAAAGAGCGGTAAATGTTTTTTTTTTTTCAGTTGATGTGTTGGCTACAAATCTATTAGGAATGGCAAGACTAGTGCTCCTAGTCAAACTGCATATCCATATGTGCTGTCATAATGGACAGGTGTGCGTTCACAGCTCTTGGTTGAGGGAGTGTCTGTGCTTCCTTCAAGACAGCTCAGCTCTGGCTCTCCCACCTGACTGTATGTCACCCCTGGGTGGTGGATGGCACCTCTGCTCGTCCCTCGACTGACGGGGCGGCTCTCGGGGGCTGGGGCGTCCTCTCTGTAGAGTCAGCACACGATGGGGTGAGAATGGCAAGACGATGAAAGGATTTTAATTTCCACACTAAACTTGCATTTTCTACAGTAGTTTGCCAATGGCTATGAAACAGTCATGCACTGAAAAAGAAAGGGAAGCAAATATATTTGGTTTAATTCCACGGGAACACAGAAGTTGAATGGACAGAATGCTCACTTGCTGGTATACTGTATTTCATGGTAATTCCTTTAGTACAACTTGGATGGCTGCCATAGAATTGAATTTCATGGGATTAGCATACATTGCATTCATTCATGTAAGTGAGTATTATTCAATGAATGTTGGAATCAACAAAGCTGCTTTGGTTATATGTTGCTGTGGTGCGGGCACAACGCGTAATCGCGCATACCAGTCAGTAATCTCTATAAACAGATTGTGCATATGAATGCAGAATCTGTAGGCAATGGGACAATGTTTTGGTACAGGAAGCGTTCTGATTTCCGTTTGTAGTCCGAGTAGTACCCGTATGGTTGCATGCAGGTAAACAGTCCGTGTGGAGAGCAAAAGAGGCGGAACGCATTGGCCGAAATACAATCGGAATTTTTTAGAGGTTAAATCGTCGCCAAACCGATAGTCGATGGGTTCCGAGATTGGCCAGTCAGCTATATCACTACCACTAGATTGTATTATTATTATTAGAAACCAAGCAATCAAACACTGACAATAAATGTGGAAAGTGAGAGAAAATCCCAGTAGCTGTAAACTTTTTGTTGTGGTGTGTTACGGAGTCTATTACCCGCTGACTCAGAGCCAATCCGGTGATTACGCCCAACCTGCAAATTATTCTCGGCAGTTTTAAAACCTTCCTTTGTGAGCATGTTTACCAGCGTCTAAACGTTAGGCAGCCATTTTGCATTCTCCATTCAACCCGCTCATCTGTCACAAAACAGCCAGACGCCCTTATTGTCTTCAAGACTTTTCCTGCGGGAGTTCGGCATTCAGGTTATCGCCAGTAATGACATTAATTTTGCTAGATTCAATGGGCAATAAGAGCATAGTCCGTCAGCCGTGTTGTGTTTGGTGATTCATCGCCCCCCCCCCCTGCTTGGAGCCCTGCACCCAGGAACAAATATAAATGGAGTACATATTAGTTAGCAATTTATTTGAATTTGTAGTTTGAGTATATTCTAGTAGCATTTCTGCCGGATGCTCTGTCAGTATTACTTTCAACAAATAATCTATCTTTTCTATCAGAATTAGATAAAAACCTGACAAACACATGAATGAATGAACAAAATGAATCACGTGTCCTCTTGACAGCATGTCATCCGGTTTTACGTCACACTTTGACCTTTCATTCATTTAATTTTTATGTTAATTTGTGTCTTGACTTGATATTGTCTGGGTTTGACAATTTGCCTTGATCATTCCCTTCGTTTCACACAAACTACCGCTGTCTTCCATTAAGGCATTTGTTGTAGATATTCTGTTTCACCCAAGTTATATGGATGCAAAAGAAATTGTCAGTGCCATTGATAAAATGTATACTGCTTTGTCCTTTCTTCTATGTTCCTGTCTCTACAATGGCGTCGTCTTTGGGAAGAACAACCCATGTTCATCACAGATCCTGCGAAGGCCATAGATGGCTCCTTTAGGTAACAAACTCCTTCCACAATGGCGCAGGTACCTCAATGGTTCCATTGTGTTGTTTACTCTGAAAGCCCTCAATTGTTGCTGTATATCATATCATTGTTGCAGCTTAACATGTAAACATATTTTTAAAATATTTGTCACAGAACATCGATTCCCGAAGGACAAATGCTCTTTTCTCTTGGGCCCTTTCACAGGAAGGGAAAGAAGAAAGCTTTTTTATAAAGAAAGAAAGAGACAGGCTCTGGTATAGAAAGGCATTCTCTTGGTCAGGTACACTTTTTAGCATGGCAGATGCTTGCTGTCGCAAGGGGTTTCAACCTCAAGCCTTCAGGTGGAAAATACTCTACCTACGTACTACACAACCCTGCTGCTGCCTGGACTTGATCTAAAGGAGATAAAGCCTTGAAAATGATATGAGTGCAAATCCGAGAAATCACATTTCCACCACTTAAAATGCTGACACCTACTCACAAATTAAATGAAATTAAAACTCAAGGTTTAATATTGTTGAAGATATTAGTTGTCTTGAACCATTTACTTGGTAGTAACAGTTTAGATGAGATGCAGGAGATGCAGATCTATATCATTGTATTCTAATAAATATGTTGCATTAGTATGGCCTTTACTTACATTGAATTTAAATTGCATTGTGTTTGTAAAACGGTCATGTTGCATAACTTGCTGTACGTTTATTTTGAGGGTGCAGATCATGTTGGATTGTGTGTGCTCTTCCCATTAAAGACATACTTGAGGATAGCTTCCATCTTCCTCTCCTTTGGTCATTTACTTTTTATTAATGTCAAGCTGTTGTTCAGATGAGATAGAAGAGATGCGCTTACAGTATCAGTGTCATTGTACTCACATCAATATACGTAATTGAGGAAAATCTGTGTTCACTCCTCAGCTCCTTAGACTCCTCAGATGCAACCTTAGATTCCAATACGATCTAAATTCTGCATCACAGTAATACTAGCACAAATATTATGTGTAATTTTGATTCTAAGTCTAAATATAACCTTGAAGATAGGAAAAAGTGAGCCTCAACCAGCAAAATGAAGAGGAGTGCTGAGCCCAAAAATACATTAAGTGATCAAACAACTCATAAACATGAGTGAGGTAGCATATCCAAAAATAATGAAAAAATACAGATTCCTTACTTTTTACTATTTATTTTTAGGCACATATTAAAATAACACTGATGCGTTTCAGCATTACTGTTTTCATAAGAGCATCTCTCTAAATATAACCGCTACCATAATCCATAACCACAGTTCATGGTGAAATATATATATATACAGTGTGTATATATATATATATATACCCACTATATATAGCTATTACATTCTATAGGTGACAGCATACTCAGTATAAAATCATAATATGAGCTCACTATCCTTATACTATGTTTCAGTAAATGTTGATAATTCAAAACTATATATGCCAAACTTTGACCATATGGTGATGGAAGATGCATCAGTTATGCAATGGAAGATGCAACGGTTGAGACCGAAGACATTCAACACACACTTGCACCTAGGGGTTTCTGATTGCTGCACGTTTGATAAACAGCGGGTTACGTGTCCTACGAGCGACCATTTTGACAGCGGTTGTTAAGGATTTGGCGGATTCTAGCACTCTCTGGTGACATTTTCACAGATGGTCGATGTGGATCTGAACCCAAGAGCCTCCGGTACTAGACCTCTTCAATCAATATTTTTACACCCTGTCCCGTTGTATACAGTAGTACTTGTTGTACCTGATTTCATTGGAGACCTCCTTCTCGTAGCGGGGCCTGTCTCCGAGCTTGAACATGAGCAGGCAGATGACAAGCAGAAGGAGGATGGTGAGGAGCAGGGAGCCCACCACAGTGCCAACAATCACTCCTGCTTTATTAGGAGCTGGAACAGCAGTGCAGACACCAAGGAGTTAGTCTCTCTTACACACTTGGCACAAGTTAAAGAACACTACTCTGTGTAAGAATGAATATATGTTATCTCAATGGTGTAGGATAGTACACTAAACCTGAAATGAAAATAAACGACTGTCCTTCAAAGCCGGAAATGAAAGAACTAAGACCCAAAGCTATACTGTCAATAAGATGTAAGATCTGGATTTGCTCAACGGAGGATGAAAGACATTTTCTGGATTCACAGAGTGCTACTTTGAATCCATAATCAAATGCGCTTTCATTCTGTCGTTCTCAACAGAGAATATATTGTGCCCTTCCTCCTCACAGGATATCCCCCTTGGTGCTTTCGCAATCACCTTAACCATCTCACCAAATTCATTTTCTGTGAAGCAGCTTGGATATTTCTCTGGTTTCTAGCTTTGGGAGAGAGTTGTTCAAATATATTAAATGGACTGGCCTAGTCTATAGGATTTTATTTTTTAATGGAATTTTAAATTGGAGTGGTGCTCCATTGTGTGCCAATGTAACAAAGATGGTCTTTTTCAGACATGCCATTCTAGAACTAAGAAATCAGAAGTATAGAATTATTGGAGACTGAATTAGAATCAGCAGCTTGGAGTGGTGCAGACCTCGCACACAATAATAATAAACAACAGATGTTAAATGTAACGTTTTCAAGGTGTGAGTGTGTTTGTGCCTTGTGCGTACGTTACAGTACGTGGATGAGTGTATTCAGCATGTGAGTGCTTACTCACGTTTGTCCGCTCTCAGGCTGATCTTGCAGTGCTCTGCCCCCACAGCGTTGGTGACTTTGCACAGGTAGATTCCTGCACATCTCTGCGAGTGGTTACTGATTACCAGCTCCCCAGTCACACTATCTAATCAGGGCGTAAAGTACACGCATCCCAGCGGTAAACATGGATGGTTTGGCTTCGACCACAATTATTAAACGTTGAAAAGTGAATCGTGGGTTTATTGAGACATTCATCAGCATTATCTACAGCATAAACACACGCATGCACGCGCACACGCGTACACAACACGTGCACACGAACACACATACGTACACACACACGCACGCACGCACACAGGCCAAGGGCCGGTTGATGTGTTGTTGCACCGTGACATCAGCAGAGGTCAGACTTACTCTGCATGGCTGTGGGAGGGACGGCCGCTCCCCGGTCTCTCGTCCACGTGTATTTGAAAGGAGTGGAGCCTTCAGCAGACTTGCAGCGCAGAGAGACCGCCCGCCCCACCGTCTCTCCTCCCTCCACCCAGCACTTAGGCACCGAGGGCTTTGCTGAAACCGTAGAACATTAGCGAATGCTTTCCCACTGTTTCCATTTCTTGGTAGCTTACAGACAAGTATTAAGAGAATATAATAAATAAAATAGTAAAAGGAGTCACCGGTTTATGTAACGTGAGAAGCGGTTTTGTATGAGAGAAAACCTTGCAAAACACCTCGGTCTCATTCTCAACACCTTTTGTGTTTAACACAGTAGTGCACAAACACGTTTGCTCTAATACTGTATATCAGACCATTTAAAAGATCTGCATCCATGTGAAACATGCCAAATCTTTTTAATAACCAACAAAACAGCATTTTGCAGTATTATTTAGTTAGTTGTATTATCCCTCTTTCCTCTACCTATGCTATGCTTGCCTATACCCTAATTATTTGCTGCTGTGTCGACCTAATTTCCCAAAGGGGATTAATGCAGTTTGATCTACTCTAATTTTCTCAATTAATCTCCTTTTCCTTGACACTTTTATTGCACACAATTATTAATAACTATTTAATTATGTTTTGAATAAACAATGTTCCTACAATGTATCTCTATAGATATTTGGCGCTACAGGTCAAACATCAAATGCTTAGTCGGCGTCAAACAAGCCCCAAACTGTAAACTTTTGACTGCTATCCTTTCTGTTAGACATAGTATATTCTTCAGTGGGTTCTATATGGGACGTTCTTATTGCTTATTGGCTGTGGTGAAATAAGCAAGGGCAAGCTAGGTGAAAGTTGTGATGTGTGTCATTTCAATACTTTTTTTTTGGGTGAGAAGGTGATATTTTTGGACTAACTGATGGTTTGATAGGTAGATATTAAGGCACTTTAAGGAAATAAGATATTCCACCTGCGTACTGAGATGTAGAATATAATTTTAGGAACTTAATATTCACAGCGTATGATGGATTGAATTTGTTCACCCATTAATATGATGGTCATATGATGGTTAAGATCTTTTGGGCCACTAGTTCCTTGGTAATTTTTCTATTCTCTTTTTTGAATGCTTCATTTAAATATAAATAATTATCTGAATATCTTGTGTATATTCGGCAGTTAAAACAAAGCGGCTGTAAAGATTGAGGGTTTTATTGGAATTAATGTGAAAAGATGACACTTAATGTGACAAAAAAAGATGTCTCATTAAGTCACTAGTCACGTTTTTTTTTCTCTCCTACTTTTAACCTACTTTCAGATTTCATTTGTCTCAGGAAAATGAATATACAGCTTCATAATATAGTAGTGTGACTCTTGATGTGATGGTGTGGGGGGATCTCTCTCTCTCTCTGTCTCTCTCTCTCTCTTTCTCGCTCACAGATCCCACTACATCACTGGAAGAATAGATACTTGCAGGGTTTGATGTGAGTAGTTGGGTACTTCACTAATTTGTGCTCCTTTACATTATAATCTGAATTGCACCCACAGCTAGTGCTTAAAGGATAATTATGGTCATTTTGCAATGACAATGACGTGGCTACAAGGGGTGTGCCCGGATGTATAGCTCGGGTGACCCCTCACACAGACCCGGAGAGGCGAGGGTGAGAGACCCCCTCGACCGGGACCTGGGGCGAGAGGAACGCAAGACCCAACCCACACGACGAAGAAGAATGGTCATTTCCTACTGGGACCGCATTTTCCCATCTTTTCTGACCATACCGATCTTTGCCATTTTATCTTGTTTTTCTCTATTTCACCTTTACTCGTTACACTCCCCAATGGATGTGCTGCTTAACAGCACAGACGGGCATCTCGTGACCTATGGCCATATGAGATATACAGGCTGTGGTTCTGCATACACATTAACAGCTGTTACAGTGGCAAAATAGCTTCTTTTAGCCATATACCCTTTAACCTTTGGAACTCCTTTGCCAGGTTTAATGTCTGACTTCCACACCTTTGCTTGTGTTCACATTTATTTACAAAGCTCAGTGTGAAAAGAAGCAAAAGTGGAAGAAGAGGACTAAACGTGTTCACAGAAGAGGCTCTTCCTGTTTTGGTTTGACGCACTTCCTTTGTGCCGTATGTCGGTTCTTCTGTACAGTATGTTAGCATTTTTAAGCAATGGGTTCATTTGGCTCTTCTAATGGGAAAAATTCAAATAATTTGAATGGCTTTTTTTTTTGTTGTGTTTGGTTTGGTCATCAAAACGTCATCACTCTATTTTCACTATTTTTTTTCTTAATATTTTTTTTTTTATTGCATAGTGAACGTGACTGTTTCTAGGGAACCAATCTTAACAGTAATAGTGTCATTATCCCAATGCTAACAAAGTTTATTTTATAATTATATGTTAAAGCAGGAATCCCGTCTGTAGTGGCGTTAAACAAACAAATGTAATGTAAGTTTTTCCCCCCCACGATTTCAGTAGTGACAACGGTTACTCTTTTTGTATGTAGTACGGTGTCGTTACTAAGTAACACAACATAACTCTTCGGCGGACTCCACAGGGAATCTACGTGTGAGCGGCTCCAGTGTAAATGTCTTTGTGTTATCAACGTTCAGTGGTGGTGGGTAAGGCTCATAACATGCGATGGACATGATGCATAGAGCTTATTAATATCTCCTGTGTCAATTATGTGGAGGCGCCCTGACATAATGGGTCGATAATCTGTTGATTAAGTTACCTTTCTACTGGAGGCCTGTTGTCTCTAATAACTGTAGAAATTACTTTGCTGTGGAACTTACAAGACAATACAATGATGTATGTTAACTGTTACCAGATGCAGCTATTTGAAGCTCAGTGAGGGAACACAAAATCTATATTTCTGTCCTCCTTTTCCTGTGCTGTTGCATAATTACTTAATGGCTGTTGATTGGAGTAAAACGAGTAATGCATTTATGCAAATAAAGTGCATTATAATCAGTTACCATTACTAACAAAAATGATAAGATGCAATCATTTGGTCATATTTTAAGAAAGAAAATTGGCAAGTGTCTACAACTGTAAAGTGCTCCATTAAAAATATGCGGGTATCTTTTGATCCTAACTTAAACATTAAAGAGGGTGTAAGCAAAATAGTTTTGCCACCTAGATAAATCCATAAAATTAATTAATGTCTTGCATTTACATTACTGACCTGGAGAAAGGTAGTAATTAAGTAATTACATAAGAAATCAAGAGGATTAGAGGGAAGTTGAGACAGACAGACAGTTGGTTAGTTAGTTAGTTAGTTAGTTAGTTAGTTAGTTAGTTAGTTAGTACAGGCCTATTTTCTACATGGTCGTATAGAGATCACAGGATGTTCAGTTCATTCAGGTAGCCATCATGAAGTTTCACCTATCAGGTCATCAAACCACAGGATTTTAGGTTATCTGTCAGGCAATTCTGATTGTTTTTTTCTCATCATACTGACTTCTATGATGTCCAGTATATTACGGTGACAAAACCTCCCTTACCCAAGACCTCTAACAAATACATGTTCATAGTTGCCTCAGATAACAAAAACGTTGTTAGCTTAAGTGTCGGACATAAATAATGCAACTAAACTGACTGTGTTGCCCCAAAGGTCGTAACCCAACGCCCGGTCTTACCCATCACGACCAGTGATAGCTTCCTCATGTCCACTCCAGGTGATTTCTTGACTTTACACTGATAGGTGCAACTATGGGAACGCGACAGCAGAGCAATTGAGATAGACGCATCCCCCATGGAGGGGTCAGCAGCGGTGAAGTCGAGGCCCTGGGCCACAGCCTTGTTAGTATGGACGTATTTCTTTCCACCAGTGTAGGACATGATCTAGAAACATAAAAAAAAAACAACAACCCAGCAAAAGTCAATAAATGAAGCTTTGGCTGTAATCATTCTTTTTAAGAACCATAATAGTTGGCAGCTTGGAAATATTCAGAGCAGCACCAGCACGTCTACACTGCTTACTTGAGTCTAGATGTCATGATGGACCTGGTCAGTCCTTGTGTTGCTACAGGTTAAATGCCTATATGGCCTTAGGGAGAGATAGGGACTCAGCTCTGAAAATGAAAATTCTGTTCTTCCAATAAGATATGAGCTATTTAATTGAAAAGGTTAACTGGAAGAACTATTTCGTGCCAAATTAAACCCGCACAGCGGTTCGTCCACATCTCACTGCGTGCCTGCTTTGAATTTGAATTCTGACTGGAAGAGGCAGTCACGCATCACTTGAAGTTACTCTTTCGGAGCTCGGAGATTTGAACGGAGTGGATCTTATAAATCTCTCTGTTATCTGCCGGTTCTACGGCACAGGTCTTGAGAGCAAGGGTAGCTAAGTGTCTCGGATAACAAAAAAAATTAACCTTCACTTTAGCCTTAATCTCATCTAATCATCTTCTGAATCCTAATTGGCTTTAATAGAGGTTTACGTTAAAATAGTTGATAGGAAGGGATGCGATTCCTCCTCTTTTAAAAGAGAAAAAGAATTACAACTGAACCAAACGTTAATTCTACTTTAAGCCCCGCGCTAACCCTTGATCTTTTACAGGGCCCGCAGACACACGTGGTGTGTTTCCGTGCGCCGTTCCCATCGGGCGTCTTACCAGTTGATCTTTCTGAGTGGTGTCTGGGCTGACCACGGACCATTCTATATCCAGCACGCCGCTGTCGAGCGGGCCCGGCGTGTAGACGCAGGCCAGAGTGACGCTCTCTCCCTCGGCTCTCTGGATCGTCTGGGGCCCCGCGGAGGTCAGCCGCATCCCTCCGGTACATCCTAATTCTGTAAGGATCCAGACCGGTCCTCGCACTCATTACCGACATACATTATGCGGAATTAAGAAATAAATATATATGAGCCGATGCTTTGTGCTGCATTTCAATGCCCAAGGGCAATCAATATTCGCTCTGTTCACATTCAATAAGCAATTTTCACATCCAGCGAGCCACATCGCACGCCTTTCATTTATATCTTATTCATATCATATCTTCTATGTAGATCCAGTGAGATTAGAAGCTGGTTTTCATGGGAGATCTAATTAAAAACGTAGCATGACGAATAGAAAATGTTGCGCATAAACAACATACAGCAACACACAAAAGCAAATACAACCTAAAGCAAATAAAAGGTAGATGCAAAGTCATAATTCATGATATATGAGCTCAAACAGCGATGGTGCAACGGCAGGCCAGCTGTATAAATCTTGGCCAAACAAAGCATAGACAGCTCCTTATTGAGTCTGCCGTAAGATCCTTCGTAATCGGTTTAAATTCACCAAGAGAGACCAGCTCTTTCAGTTTAAGGTTTGCAGCGACTTCCATGAAGAAAAAGCACAATATATACAAGATATTTTGCAACAAAGACAGTTCCTGTCACCATCAACAGTCAATTCCACTAGTTTCCTTTAGTTTGGACATACAGTATACAATAAGCCTACAAGCCTTCAAGTTCACCTTCTTTACAATGTGTTGAATGCATGGCCTGAAGGAATGGGAAAGTAATATATCTAGGTACTCACAAGAGTCCAATAGCTTGGTCACTTGCAATGCAATTAAAAAAAGCATGTAAACAGTATACAATTTTAAACGAACACAATAGCAGGTATCACTTTACTAAACAACATATGGGAAAGTATTGTACTTTTACAATAATACTGTGGAAATACTTAATGAAAATCTATCTAACACACAATGAACTCACACAGCTCAACAGCACGTTATAAGTACTTAAGAAAAAAGAGTTCCATCAACTGACATGATTGCTGAGCAATGTACCAAGTGTGACTGAAAATGATTTGGCACATTAGATATCACCAGTGTTCTATGATGTAGTCTATGGCCTTGTCTACTAGAAAAACGTATAAGAAAGTAAAAAGAACAAACTCAAAGCCCTGCAACATGAGGGAGTGAACCTTAGTTGTTTTGGGATGTAGTCATGAAGCCTGATTGGACGAGCTGTGAGTGTCATGGCAACGCCCAGGAAGACAGATACCTCAGAGGCCTACTGTATGGTTCAGCAGTATTGGATAGCAACAACAAACAAAAAGACGATGACTTGTTGCCTTTCATGAATGGTGGTAATTTATAAGGATTACAAGAAATGGTACATAAAGTTTTCTCTATAATTGCTTTCAGTTGTGTCACTTGCTGCCACCCTTGATTGAAATTGAAATTCTAAAATCTATATCTGAATATGATTTTGTGCATTTGTGTACCTATGTATGTGTGTGTGTGCATAGTCTTACCTGTACTTATGAGAATTGCTGTGCATATCACAGACAGCCATCGAGAGCAGCTGAGAAACAATAGTTAATTAAATTTTGCTCAAACATATGGTCCCTATTTTGAGATATATGCACTATGTATATATACAGTAGATATACATATATATCCTGGGAATATGAATTACATGGGGTGACATCTATTGTTTTGTACAAAGAACATCAGATTTTGTAAACAATACACAATACATCAGAATACAATTGCTATCAGAAAATGGTTAAGATTTGTATTGTATTAACAAATTACATAGAACAGATAATAGCAGATACTACATAACAAAATGAACACAAAACTTGCTTAAGAGCAATAATGATAATACCTGGATGAAGGCCGTACATCCAAAAGTCTGCCCATGAAGCGCAGATGTTCAAACAGCATCGTGTAGCCAAGTGCTGCGTCTCTCATTACAGTTAGAGTTTCTCTCTGTCTTCCTCCTCGTTAGAATAAGACCCTCCCACTGAATGTGTGCTCCACCCGTTTTACTTGTTTATCTTGGAATACTTTGGCATTGTTATTCAACTGTTAATCTGGCTAGTCTGATTTGACCCTTTCCAGATTAACGCCCCTGCAAACAGAAGAACTAGAGGAACAAACAAGAGCAAGCCTAAACAGTTCAATATCGGTACCAAGCTATTGCTTGTAAAACAAGTGAACAGGCAGGAAAACATAAGCCATTGAATGGGTTTATGACAAATAGGAGTTTAGAGACATTCTGTGCTAATGCGTTGATGGTAGCCCTGCACAGAACCCCTGCAACTGCTGCTTTGTCCATAGGAAATATTACTTATCTGGTCATCTTCATTTGTCTATTTGTAATTGCATTTTTTAATTATTGTGTTACTTGTTACTATCTGTTTGTCTATATAGCTTTTTTATGTATCTATATAGTTATAGATAGTCTTTATCTATCTATCTATCTATCTATCTATCTATCTATCTATCTATCTATCTATCTATCTATCTATCCATTTGGCTCCATTTGGCTCTTATTCCAAGAGTACATCAACTTGTACATCAATACAAACAACTCTCACAAGAACAAACACACAACCTTTATTTTCTTGCATGCATAATATACCACAAAACTACTCTGATAGTCAGTAGAAACATGTACACAACAGATTGCAACACAGCCACATTCGCTGACATCAAATAGAAGGAAAAGGTTAAACAAGTGAAGTAAAACACAACCTGAAAAAAACCTTTATTCGCTTAAACGCCTCCCGTATGTTGTGTCTCCGAGTAGGCCAAAGTGTGGCCTTCTCAACAATCAGGTCTCAGGTGACAAACTGGTTATTCAACTGAAGATGAAACAGGCAAGGTTTGTACGTCAATAGGCTGTTTACAACCACAAAAGCCTATCTCTGCAGTACATCTATAGGGAAACACTTGATACCCTTGTCTTTCAGTAAGCACAGAAAGTGGAGTCGAAAAGGCTTAAGGATCTCCTGTTTTGCATGTCATCTTCCACATGTTTTTTGCTCGGTTGGTCTCACGTCTACCACTGTTGTGTCACTGAAAAAAAGTGGGCATTTGCGAAATACAGTAAACACATCATCGATTTCCAGTTTTGGCCTGGCATTGCTGTTCAGAAAACATGATCGCTGTTGTCGAATAGATGGGATAAGAACCATTGTCGCTACATGATGCAAACTCTTACAAAAACCAGCACGGACCAAAACACAAAACAATGGTTATGTGTGTGCTACATTTCTGCTGGCATTGGTGTCACATCAGGAAACATGCCATTTAAATCACCTTTCAGTGACTAACTGTTGCAGTCAGTGGTTTTATATATTCTCTCAAAAAACTGGACTGTACTACTCAGAACAACTGACTGATTCAGCTGACATTATTTAATTATACTGACGTGTGGCACAGCCAACAGCAAGTAGCTGTGCAATGATAATTAGTTCAAGATTAGTTCAAGAAACCCCAACTGCCAGCTTGTAGCCAATTACCTTTAACTTATTAAAAATGTATCAGTCCAATTTCATGTACAATAACATTTACAAGCCTCTCAACATAACTGACAGTTCTCTGATATGTACTGTATTACACTTACTATTCAAGGGTATTCCATCACTATCCGTATATATTGTACAATATAATAATAATAATAATAATATACACATGGCCATTAGTGGGGTCCAAGCCCATGGGCCAAGTTTGTAAGCTTGATGGGAGACTTTGACAATGTTCTACAAAAAGATTTCTCTGCAAAATTGCCAAATTGTCCTGATAGCACCGTAGACCACAGCCAAATGTGGTGTGACATACTTTAGAACACTTAGCAAATATGTGGAGTTTGTTTTGCTCCAGCATTAAACGGGTAGGGTTGCACATCTTTGCCGACGGCTCCATTTTAAGTGTCTTAACGAAACGGTTAAAAATATGAAAATTCTGCTGAAAAGCCATGATATAGGCAGTTACCTAATCAGTGGAGGAGATTTGAAACCTATCGACCAAATTTTGTTACTCTAGGATTTACGTTCTCCGAGATACAGATTAATTGAAGGCAGAAGAAGAAGGGGGGAGAATCCTAACAGAAACAAACAACCTTACAGGCTTGCACTCTTAACCATCATCATCAATCAGGAATGAATACACAAGTACTAGAATACTGGACCGCTCCTTCTTAAACAATGTTGACCCATGCTCTGGCTCTTTGTTTTAAATCTCATTATTAGGCAAATCCAGTCCTGTACTGTAGCTATGGCTCTAGTTAAAACAAAATATGCGCTCATGGCTCAACTCCCTGTTTTCCCTTCCTTAGATTTAATGTGCATCTATCCCCTCCTCTAGGATTAGCCTAACTATTTGCAAAACCATACATCTAATCAAATAATTAATCATGTTTACTTGCATAGAAATGCATGGATACTGAAGATTTAATATGATTATTTTAAATGGCACGTCTGAGTTCACTTGTGCTGTAAAACAAATCGGGAGTTAACGATCAGAACAACAAAGGTCACTTCAATGGTCATTTCAACAAGTGAACCACACTATTAACATTTTGTTGTGAATTATTGTTAATTATTATTATTATTATGCATTATTGTTTCCCTTAATTTACATCGTTTTCCTGTATGAGGATGACTTGAATAGTGGATTACAGTTCATGGAAAGTGACATATAATATCCATTTGGTAGCACAGTTTATCTGTATTTTGCTTCTATGTCAGTTAAATGTCATATGCTGTATGTAACTTTTGTACTTAATTTTGAAAAATGTTGTTTATCTGAGCTTGTCAATGTCGAGTCACCCTGGGCGCAAGTCGCTTTGCAGTTTGCAGATCCGGTGACAGCGGATACGGAAACGGAACGTCTCTTTCGTCAATTAAATTTCTGATGCAAAGCCGCTGTAGTGGCTTCAAAGATGTAATCTTATGGATCCGGCAAGTTTCTTCAAGTACTTCTTGGAATACTTCGTTTGGTATGTCCGTGTTTTATTCTAACTCGTAGCGACTCGGATACAAATTACCGGATACAGTTTTGGAGTAGGCGGGCTTTAGACAGGATGTGCGCACTGAACAGTGCTAATCCGTAAGAGAGCCTGGTGACGCGGAGGGTCCTGGTGATGTCGAGTGCACTCAATGCAACCACGGTCATTTCACTGTTTTCAGTTGAACATGTGAACACAAGCACCATCTACTGGGCAGAACATATTACATATTTCACCTTTAAAATAAATACATACACAAATATATAGATGAAGAACATTCAAAGCATTTTGTGAGAATTGTTTTTGGCAATCTATGGCACCAGGGTTTGTGAGATAGCATTGAATGAAATGAATATGTTGTCTTAGAATATATTGAAAGCAGACCTTTTTATAGCTTGTCCTTCACAACTTGCACAAATACAGATTTATTTGGATAGTCTTTGTTATCTCCAAGCATACATGTACTTCAGTGGATCCCTTGGCAGAAGCAGTGCTTTTGTAAGATAGATTATTTCAGTTCTCATTTCTGTTTGGCTGAGTCACTTATAAAGTCAAAACCCCCCAAAACGTGCACACCTGCAGAATAAGGATAACATTTAATAATTGCTGAATAAAAATGAACAATTCAGTGAACACATTTATTCTTTATATTATGCTGTTTATAACAGTGGTGTGTTACTGACGTTTTATAAAAACAAAGTCTCATAGGAGCCAAAGTGACCTCAAGATGGCGCTGTAATTCATTTGCATGCAAGTAAATGTCAAATAACAAGCATCTTGAGGCCTTTATAGGGTTGCTCATTGGCGTGTTTGTTTTAGATGGTTTAGTTTACTTTGCTTGGCATCGTGGCAAACAATATATTTAAGCAGTTCTAAAGTAGCATTAAAGCACAGTCTCTGGCTCCTATTGCTTTAGTGTTAAACAGTATAGTGATTTATGCCAAGTAGGTCACTAGTTCAGCTGCTCCTAATTCCAAAGTACGCGATTGTGAAAGCGGCATGGGAATCGCGTCTACCTTAACGGATTCAGAGAAGAAGAAAAAACACCCGAGTTAGATTTGTGTAAATAAAGTCACCCAAGTTTGACTATGACTGCAGAAGTGTGGGACGTCGTCGTCGTCGGTGCCGGACTATCCGGACTGAGCGCCGCTCACTTACTCAAGAAAAGGAACGACGAGCTAAGAATACTGATATTGGAAGGAAAAGGTCTGTAAAAGCTACATCGTTATTGAAACATAATGTAAGATTGTTATGATGACTCATTTTCGATTGGATTTTTTTGTTGTTGTTGTTGTAGTAATTATTGAAGATACATATCCCTACATTTAACCACACCGCGTCTCTTGTACCAGATCGAGTTGGGGGACGTACAGTGACCAAAGAATTACCAGCGTCTGATGGAGTTGATCGGTGGGACCTTGGGGGCCAGTGGGTTGGCAGGTAATGTTAATCAGGTCATTTGATACTTTACGGCCACAATACAGCCAATACACTTCAGGCAAAACAACACGCAATTCGAGAGGAGATATGATTGATATTTAATGATATATGTGATTGATTCATCTAATAGAAACGTTTGCTGCTGTTAGTAATATGTTCCCTGGCTTTATATCAAAAGCAGTTAGTAGCAATGAAAATTGAGTTAAATTGTAGAGTGACTAATTAAAAAAATGGCTAAGCCTATGGAAATAATTGCCAAATGGTTACAGCAAGAGGATTATGGGCTAACAAGCAGTCATTCCGGAGCACTCAAGCTAAAAGTATGAAATGGAGAATCAATGAGATATAGTTTGAATGTCTTCGTGCTCTAGTTTTAGGAAATGCCCCTTTCTCCAGAAGACCTTGAAGGGAATCATAAGGGCTGGTAATGTCAGAAGAGGCAGAGAAATGGGACTTCTGTTGGATTAGTAGTTGGCTGTGAGCTTCATCCAGATCAAAATCATTACTAATCCACTTACTGACACAGTGTCTCGCAGACACAGACTGAGGATTATTATAAGGATTGCTATCGATCTGGCCTTCGCTGCACCCAAAGAGTTAAGTGTGGCTGTCATTGGGGTATGTCCACTACTTTGAAAGGGAGAGAGCATGTTTGCATGTGAGCAGAACCTTTTTGAAAGTAAGCAGCGAAGAGATGCAAGCTTACTATTGAGACACATTAGTAAAAGGGAGTATTTATGAAAATACGAGAGTGCTATTTTTCCACTACAATAAGGACATTTATTATGTTTGTGTCAATGACTGAACTTCCCAAAGCAGGTTGGTAACATTGCAGTGCAATTTCCAATGTTACACATTTTTTAAGTCAGCTCTCTATTTATTTACAAACATACACTGGACACTTTTATATATTTATTCTGTATATTGTACATACCTGTGACTCTGAGTGTGAAAAACACACTCTTGTGTGTTTTTATCTGGCAAGTACCTTGCCCTGTGAAATGCTGCTGCTCTATGTGCCTTCAATTGCCCCCCGGGGACAAATAAAGTTTTTTGAATTGAATTGAACATTCCCAACTTAGGAAAGAGCTCCTACTCTATCTCTGCAGAAACTTAGAAGAGCTGACCGATTTGGAGTTTTCAACAGTTGCCAATAGATAAAGATTTTGGCCAAAGTTACATTTGGAAATCTGAGCTCTCACATTTCACAGCCTGGTGAGAATATGCACATAAAACACAACTCATATTTTTGGACAGCAATAATTACACATAACAGTTAGTAATTTAGATCCCTCAAAGTGGAAACATTGTGGTCAAACTCACTATTTTATTATAATTTTATTACAGTCGCTATATTCTTTTTATAGCTGTATCATTACTGTAATTTAGTTAAGTGATATTGGCAACCATTATAAAGGCTCTTTACAATAGGCTTATTGGACTAGCATACTACCAGTGTTCAGATTGATATTACGCTAACATAAGCACATGTACCTATTGGCCTAACCTACAGTACATGAGGATGGTTGAAAAGGTTATATTAATAGATAGGCCTCTTGTTTGTGGTGTGCATAAAACCCTGGTACAGTGGAAACATGGTTATTAAACATGGTTATTCAATGGCACCCCATTCTCAGGTCGACTGAGACCTCCTCTGACATTGCTTTTTGGCTGAGTGATTTTCCAATTAACTGTTATAGACCCCTATAGTACCGCCCAATCAATATTTCTGAATATGTCTCTCTAACCGTTGGCCGGTTAACCCCAGTTAAGACATTTGACCGATCAATCCTGTCAGTTAAACAGTTAATTCAAATTAGCGTTAGCATTAATTCAAATTTAAAGGTTATATTGATAACATTTTTATGTAGACAAATAATTTATACAATACATTTTAATAATTTAAAAAATAATACATCCACAGAACTTTTAGAAAGGTGCGGAATAAAAGTATGCCTTTTCCAAACAAATTTTGAATTAATCATTTTTATAAAATTGTGAACATTTTGTTTATCTCTGTGTAAGATGTCTGACATTTGGTTCCTGCTTCTAACAAGGCTCATGAGCCAACAGTATAACGACGTTGGTATTACGTGGTATCTATGTGTCGTCAGCATCAAGAGTCTTAGTAGTTGCTAGTTAGCTATACTATCTTAGCTTAATCGTCCGAACAACAATAACCCATAAAATTACAACTCGGCATATTTAGACAAAATCAACAACTACCAACATCCATAGTCCTTACAACCTTAACTAATGTATCCTCACCGGTTAGATTGTCAAAATTAGAAAAAAACAACAAAAAAAACATCTTAAATCCCTGAGGAACTACGTTAGCATTAGTGACTATCCAGTTACCTAACGTTATAGTTCCTTCAAACAATGTATAACGAAGATGCCCACCAGAGGGGATTTAGAAGTGGGTATATGCAATGCCGACTGTATATGCCGTATACCTGTGTATACCCTGCACTACACCACTGCTTAGATTAGAAGCTAAATATTACATAAAGATAGATAGGCATATCCTAAGATTACCATAGATTACGTTACATGAATCTTGAAACACCATGCACAAAGTAACCTAAATCTATAGCTAATGTACTGTATAGCTACATGTTGCAAAATGAATTCATTACTGTACCAAGAAAGATCCATCACTTGACGTCTCACTCCACTCGACTATGAAACTACGAACTGGCAACCACTTGAGGGGTCATGTGCTTCGAGCAACAGCGGTGTTGTGAAGTGAAAAAAATGGAAGGTGGTAGGGGGAGTGCCACATCTAGTGGCTGAATGTTGTCAATTGCACCTTTAATTTAT
>OMKK01051662.1:5822-18733 GCA_900302305.1 Polymixia japonica
CATAATATGATAATAAAAGTAATAATAATAATAATACTACTAATAACAATAATGATAATAATCGTAATAATAATAAGCATAGTAATAATAATAATACCAATAATATTAATAGTCATAATAATAGTAGTAATAATAACAATAATAGTAATAATTACAATAAAAATAATAATAATACCAATAATAATGTTTTGGTGTATATTGTTTGAAACATCCCTTCCCTGACACACGAGGCTCATGACTGTCCTCCTTCACTGTGCTGCAGTCAGACTCGGAGACAGAGACCGGCTGGCTGATTGGGTTGCAGAATAATCCCATTAGGATCTGATTATTCTGGTGTCATTTCCCCTCCTCTCTGTATCATATCTCACCACATCTGAATTACAGCTCTGCTCTGATGCTACTGACAGGGTTTACGTCTGAAAACCACCCACCTATTTTGCTGCTTGCTTATGGGAAAAAAAACACATGAATGCAAATTACTATTCTTTTCTTTTCTATACTTTGTCTTTTTTTTTTTTCAAGGTCATTTACATTTTTTGTGAGCTTCATGATCACCAGGTCCTTTTAAACCTGTTAAAAACATTTTTGTATAATGTAAAATAAATGTCCATTAATGAGACAATAAGCATTATTTTCTTTATTCTGGAAAACATACTTATTACTGGGGTTTTTCTGACAACGCCTTTTCTATTGTAGCCCTCTAAACCCATTTCTCTGGGTAAAGAGGATTTGCAGGGAAACTTGTATTTGTTAGATGAGGATGTGTGTGGAAGATTGAAAGAGGAGACGGGTCAGAGAGGATCTATAGTGAAGGAGAGAGTCAGGTAGTTCATTCCAGGAGATGCTGCAACATCACAGTAAAAAGTGTCCATTTCAACAAGTCATCATTCATAAGTAAAATCTTATTTTTTGGAAATTTTTGGAAAATAGGAAAATCTCAGAATGTGCTGAGATTATTTTCCTTAAAAAAAAAAAAGAAAAAGAATAATTCATTTGTTTCAAGAACTTTCTGGAAACAGTTCACAGTATCTTAAAATAAAGCAGAAATCTTCACCTGTATCAGGATAATGTCACTTCACAATTCTGCCACCAAGTTGATGAAATCAATGAAATTATCTCTCTGCATTAAGAAAAATATGAGTCAAGATTAAATGACTTTTTTGTGTCTGGTGAAGGACACAGAAAAAACAGTAAGAAGTAATGGTTGTTTGACAAGACTTAAGCTCAGTGGAGTTTGATACCACTTCATACATAATCCCTCTCTTACTAGTCTGAACATCTGAAGAATAGATGTCCTCATGCGCCCTGCAGACTCAACGTCATTGTCACTGTCATTTTCTTCAATCACTTCTCTTTCTGTTCCAGATAGAAAAGGTCCAATCCACAATCCAAACAATACCGATGTCTGTCTGTCAGATGGATAGATAGATAGATAGATAGATAGATAGATAGAATTATAAGTGGGTCTTTAAATGCTGATCTATTTTTTCCCACAGACCATTATGTTGTCATCAACCTCCGTCAAGATGGCAAAGTGATTGGCACCAAGGAGACCAAAGGGGTGGGGGGCCCCAACCCTGTGTGGAACGCCCCCTTCCTGTTTGACCTGCCTACTGGTGACATCACTCAGCTGCCATTGGTCCTTGAGTTTATTGTCATGCAGGTAAGAGCTTCAACAGGATCAGGTTTCCAGTGACTATTCCAGTGAATATTTTCAGTTTTCCATTTCAAACTTAGCCACGAAGATGTGCTGAAAAAGACATCCTTTTAAAGTCGTCCTCCAGACAATTTTACTTCCTGTTTTCTCCCTCAAATTTTCTTTCAAACGGAAAGTGCGGATGTGGTTAGCAATCATGCATTATATTAACACCATGGCAACCAGTGATAAACAGACGCTCAGTCGCTAAGAAGCAGAATGAACACAAATAAATAGTTTTATATCGAGGTGAGTGGCAGCTTGGATAGTGATACGCCACTTTTTGCCAAGTACCGTTTTACGAGGACCTTGCAGGGGTTAGTATAGGACAATAATAAACAGCTCAAAACACAAATAATACTGGAGGTGGAATTTAAAGAGTTTAAATAACACCAATTAGACAGTTATTTGTATTATCCAAAGCAAAGGGGAAGAATTATCCAAAATATATGACCCCTACTGTAAACTCATTTAGTCTTGTAGAAGCGGTTGTGTAATAAATGGATCATTGAAATTGGACCAATGTACACAAACCTTTATATCCGCCTTGCTAATGATGCATGACCTCTTCATGAGCCCACAGGAAATTAGCCAAGACATGAACCAAGCCTGTGTCAATATATCATGTAAAAGCTGAATTTGTGTTCTGAAGTATGAGTGAGTGGTAGGTTGGTGTGTGAGTAAATGAATGAGCGAGTGAGTGAGTGAGCGAGTGAGTGAGCGAGTGAGTAGGTGTTTGATTGGTTGACGAGATTGACAAGATTCTTGCCCTGACAGGGCAATGAGATATTCAGCAATTTTGGGCAATGTAGGCCACGCTCTGGACTAGAGAGTAAGACACAGGATCACATCTGTACTGAGTGTTTCCAGTCAACAAGATGTTTCAGTGTGATCAAAACATCAATGTTGAGGACCCTCACTGTGTACTGCTACTCTTCAGAATTGCCCATAGCAAAAAAGTTGCCTTGTGTATCACTGTTTTCACAAACAAAGGTATAATACGCTTTATGTTATCTGACGTTTATTCCAATATACCATCTTACCAATGAGATCTCTTTCTGTCAAAAGGGTCGTCTCTACACTAAGAGCAGCGTGCTGGGCCGCGTGTTGATTGGCAGCGCCGCTCCGGAGGCGGGACAGGGACACTGGAGAGACATGTGCAGTCGGGGGCAGATGGAGATGGCACGCTGGCACACCATCCAATCAGATGTCCTGTAAGACTGATTGACAGACTGTGGGCCTGATTCGGTGTCCAGGTCAGACAGTATAGATACTCACAGAGAGGCGGGGCTTAGCGGGATCGACACTCTTCAACTGCTCATCTCATCCACACTATGTACTTTTAGATCGCCTGTGCACAATGTCTTAATATCTATTGTGGTTTATTAGTAGCCTTTTGTGATGTTAGCTATGTTGACTTAGATATCTGTCAATCTTCACTGTCATCAGACTGTAAAACAGTAACATCTAACTACTTTGTTATGCTAACAGCAAGGGACTGGTAGCGTAGCTATAAGGCTGGCTGCATCCCACCCGTATACCCAGATGGACTGAGCGTATCTACTGAGGAAGAACAAGGGACAGAGCACTGGGAACGTCATGATGTATGGTGGAAGACGTAAGAGCTGTGAGGCATCTTTCTCCACATGGACAGTATTGTACATCACTGCATTGCCTGTTTGATTATTTTCATAGTGACTATCCAAAACTCAAGGCCACGAAACTGTTGCATGAACCTGTGTTATGATGTTGTGGTACTGTTTTAATGGATCGCGCAGAAAGTCCATGTTGACCAGGGTTGGGTTTATTTTGGTTTTGGTATACTTGTTGGCCATGGTCCTCTGCTTGTTTAGCTGTGGTGTGTTACTGTGCCAGTATTTGTCCACGTAACGTATGATCACTACCATCTCACAGGTGGGGCCGGCGTAGCCTCATGTTCTCTGCATGGTTGCTAAACAACTGTCGCAATTCTTCTCTATCCACGTTAGGAATGTTTTTTGCTTTCTCTTCAGCCATGAGAAGTTACAAGGAAAGGTCTTGGTACTAGTTGGTTACAAAAACAGTAGATTTTATTATACTAAAATCTACTGTTTAATGCTCAAGAAAGCATTTTCTGCAGTACTACTGCAGGGTTGATACAGGATAAATGCATGAAAGTTGACGGACTACCTCTGTATACAGTACTAATACAGGATGAATACAGACGTATTGCATTAAGGGGGACTTCTACAATGGTTTCCACTCTATCTTTAAACTGTGCTGTTTGTGTTTGTGCTCTTGTGGAACTTGGTCTGTGCTCGTCGCATGACTGTGATCTTTAGCAAAATAAATAGTGGTATTGATCATTATGCAAAATACTCCATCATGCACTACCTAGCCACTGTGGCTCCCCGGGTAATGAATTTATTATTAAATACAGACTACAGTACTGTGTTGAACTTTGATTCATGAAGCTTCTTGGTACAATTGATTACTGGTGAATAATCTGTCATCAGACGATTGATCTTCATTATTTTGTGAATTTGAAGGAAGAAGTGAACTAGATTAGCATGGACTGGTGTTTTTTAAATAGGTCCTGGACCGTGCAGTAAACAAAACACAGTGTGCTTCTTAAACAAATAAAGCATATAAGGCAATCAGGTAATCGCTCCAACAATAAGAACATTTTCAGCACTGTAGATTCCTTACTGGAGTGGAATTGTTTGGAAATGTAAAATTTAGTTCTCTTCTCAGCCAACAGAAGGCATAAGAAATATTGTTCTCCTGTCACTTCAGAGCCGTGAGTTCTGTGTTTCAGCTAGCATTTATTACACAACATTAACGTTACAGGCAGTTAGCTGACACGCTTATCCAGGGTCACTTAGAACAAGCTCTACAGTAGAATAAACTCAAATTCCTAGATCACCAACATTAGAAACAAACCATAGTACGGAGTGTAAGGGTCAAAGTAGCAGCAGTTGGATAACGGATGTAAGAAATATTTTTTTAGTTTTACAGCAAAAAAAAAAAGGTGCAACAATCCATGCAGCACTAACGCAGGATAGGTGAAAGACAGATGCATCATGGGGGACTTGAACAAATCCTACCACTGTTACAACTTTGGTCACAATCGGGCAGCGTTGAACAAGAGATTTAACAAATCCAAATCATGAAACGCCTTTTCCTTCTAAAAGAAGATATCCACCATTTTGTGACACAGAATGATTCTGTGTTAGAATTCACTATTAGTTAACTATTCTTGATGGTAGTTGCTATCTTACTGGCCCTTTTATTTACAGTACAAAATAGGACAATTTTAGAGGAAATAATTTGTTGTTTTTGAAATATTATATGAATTATAATAACATTATGTTAATTATTATATTATGTTATTCTCTGTATGATTGCTTATAAAAGTGCTTTTCTCTACAGCTATGTATTGTGCCATGGCACTCAGTTCATTAATATATTGACCAGTGCCTGCTGGTGTTATGTATTGTCTAATAGTAGTGTCTGCCTTTGCTTTTTAAAGGGAACACTTTCAAAGATGTCCTGACAATTTGAAATAAAATGAAATCAAAAGTAAATTGCGCATCTTTTAGTTGTACTGCAGTCCTGATTATTTATTTTTTGCTTAAAGTTGCTATCTGTAATATGTTCAAATAAAAATCAAATAAAAAGTCAAATTACCACATTGTAAGGTAAGATATAGTATAATGGGGATGGTCTGAAAGCTTCCCCTCTCTCTGTTTTGATTGTGCCTCTGTGGTGCTGTTTCTCTCTACTTCCTGGTCTTTGTTTTCTAGAGTGCCAATCTTACTGATAGAAAAAAAATGGAAAAAAGGTAATAATGATAATAACATAATATAACAAAGATTAGATTATTATTATAGCATTATCTAAATGCAGATTTTTCAAATTGATTTACAAGAGCATTAAAACAAGAATAATAATAATAATAAACTTTATTTATATAGCGCCTTTCATACAAGGATTGTAGCTCAAAGCGCTTAGAATAGTTCCATAGTAGTGCCATGTATTACTGGGTAGTTACAGGGTCTTTTATCCATACTAGGACTTATGTGACTGTATTTTGATAGAAAACCTGATATAAGGGGTAGCAGGGTTGCAGTCAGGCAGACAGCTGTGTTTCCTGCTGAAGTGTCCTGGAGCAAGGCGCTCAACCCTTCCCTGCTTCCTGCCTCCTCACTGTAAGTCTCTCTGGATAACTGTTAACTAAATACCTCCATGTTCAAAATGTAAACTGAACAGCCCAAAAAAAACTAACAGCCAATCAGCAGGCAGGGTTTATAAACCTTCCCTGTGGCATTGTAGCACTATCTTGGTTCCTATTTGACCCCTGCTCCATTCAACCCAACTGGTCTTGACAGAGTTGTTGTGGCAAGCATATGTTCATGACACAATGTTTTAGTCATTGTCTCCTATGGGCTGTGGGTGACATCACTCATGGTAGTTATTAATATCTATGGGATGTGGATATTATGTAATCTCAGATCACGATGCGGATACGACTGCCTGCAATGCACACACACATATATACACACACACACAGGAAGTCAGGTCTCAGTGCTCGGTGTGACTCAGAAAGCCATCACAACGTGTAAATGTAGATATTTGTATCTCGGGGACACAGTTGGATGAAAAACAGATTCTCACACTAAATTACCCACATCAAGCCAAGTCACTGTTTCCAGCTAAGCCCTGGTCCCTGTTCTGCATGTCCACAACGCCTGTCCTGCTGCTGGAGCTCCAGTAATCGATTTCTAATTCAGCAATCCCAATTCTCAGCCTTATCAAACCCTTCAAACATTAGGGATTCAAACGTTATGGATTCAACTGTTAGGGATTCAAATGTTATGGATTCAACTGTTAGGGATTCAAACGTTATGGATTCAACTGTTAGGGATTCAAATGTTAGGGATTCAAACTTTAGGGATTCAAATGTTAGGGATTTTTAAAAAGCTGGCAGCTTTTATAGCGTTTGTTTGATGCAGCAATGTCATTTCTCCCTCTAATCTGCCAACTCTCAAGGGAGGTGATCTTAATGGGTTTTACCAATCTGTTTAAATTGCCTTATCTCTGCGTGGGGTTGTGGTGACCCTGTCACTGCTAAAAGCATACATCAAAACAGCTAAAAGAATCATTTGGGATTCACTGGATTAGTTACCATGTGACTATAGACAGTGGGAGCTGTTACTGTTATCACTCAAAGCAAACATCAAAGTTTTAATGTAATTGTGTGTGTGTGTGTGTGTGCGCGTGTGCGCGCGTGTGTGCGTGTGTGAGCATATACGAGTGTGTGAGCGTCTGTGTTTGTGAGTGAGCATGGCCATTTCCATTTGTGTTTATGCGTGCACATGCATTTCTGTACTTGTGCATGTGGATATATGCCTGAGCAATAGTGCATGTTTGTGAATTCAAATGAGACAGAGAGGTGAATACATAGGTTTCTGACAGATGCCACTCTTTTACAATATTGAAAGGGTTATAGCTTAAAGGAGAAGTTCACTTATAAAACTACACGGTGTTGGTTACTCACCCCCATGTCAATCTGCATAAAATGAACTGTGTTAGAAGCCGATTCAGTGGACTGAGTCAGGGCCCATTGTTAGTTTGTCTTGTGAGTCCAAAAAGTGTATTTCCTTCAGTATTTAGCCTCGTTTTGTCTTCACCGAAATACAAAAACAAATACAAAAAATATCTTAAGGCGCGTGCCCGTCCACAGCCGAAGGCCCTCTGTCACTTCTCCTGTGGACTGGATGGGTATTGCCTGGTACTCTCGGACACACACACACACACACACACACACACACACAAACGCCGGCCCTTATTTCTTTGAGGTTTCTTTATTTCCCTTCAGCGTTACGTTTCAACATGCAACAGAGGAATCAGGGGTGTAATGTAATGTTATGCAATGTGAAGTGCAGCTGTTATTATTTGACAAGAGTCACAGGTTACTGGTTTCTTCCTCCTTCTACCATTTGTTTTCAAAAGCATTTTTGAAAGGTTTTTGAATCGTTTGTGGGATTAGAGGAGCTTTAAAGCCTTGAGCTATGAAGGCCATGAAACAAACAACTACAGCTAAAAAGGAACGATTATTCAAAGTTATTCCAATAACCCCCTGTTCAGAAACCCACATCTCTTTGGATTTAAAGCATGTCTTTAATGGGAATTCAGCCAAGAATAATAAACTAGAGTACTTTCCTGATGGGACATTTGTTTTTTCCTGTGAAGACCTGGCTCTCCCAGAATGCCTCTCTCTCTCTCTCTGTCTCTCTCTCTTTGTCTCTCTGTCTTGTTCTGCATGCGAACGGCATGTCCACCTCCACCAATAGATTTTATTTTACTAAAATGTCAACTTCAAAATTGATTTGCACTGCCAGTTACCAACTATGACAGTGTGTTTTTAGTGAAAGAAAACTATAGGAATAACAGGCAAAGCAGTTATAGAGGTTGATATTTCAATCATAAATAAGCGTTGTTTAGCGAATCATATATATGCAGACTTTACAACTGGAGGCTAACGGTTCAGAAAAGGTCTTAAGTGGTGTTCTACATGTCGTGTATTTTTGACATCGCCGACGTTGACATGTTTCAGTGTGAGTTTCGACAGTGATACGACTGAACACAGACTGGCATCACGTACAGGTACAGGGACTAGCTCGCATGCCTTCTAAAAAGAGCAGTGATTGTCATAGTCCCTGAGCAACTCTACATCGATCTGACTGTCTACTGTGAGTTGATGCTATTGATCCACACAGCGTGCCCACCCCCGTCTACCTGTCTGTTCACCTCTCTCTGACTGCCCTCGGGGAAATAAGACAGGCCAACGTCAGTCATAACCCCCCCCCCCCTAAGGTGACATGTAGCTGTACGCGCAGCATCGACGGTTAATGTCTGCTCTCTCTGATCTTAGCTCCAAATGAACAAGTTCAATTGGGAAATTCAAGATTTACGATCGAAACTTTACTGCTACACAACCTTGTTGTTGGTATTTGTTTTCAGTACAGCACTGGTAGCTGTGAGTGCGTATATAAATCCATCAAGACAACAAAGAAATAGTAAAGCATGTGAACATCAGCGCTTCCGACGTCCAGAGGGAGCCAGCATCACTGGACCACAGGGTGGACGCGGGTCATTTTTTTTCTCCCAAACTAGCAAACCACGCCGCACCGTTGCGACGAACCCTCAGGATCATTGGACAATTTCCAGTCGCCATCGCTTGCGTTAAGGCCTCCTCCAAACATTTTTTACCTGAACTTAACCAGGTGGGGAGAGTGCCTAAACGTAACCATTTTATAACATGAATATAAAGGTTAAGGCCTCCCCCAGACATTTTTTTACCTAAACTTAACCACGCGCTCAAGTAGTTTTGGGAGAGTTGGACTATGATGCGTGGAGGTGCGCTGGTAGAACAGGGAGTCTATGGAGGGGAACTCATAGCCAATCTTAGAAGATTCTCTCCGGCTTAGGAAAGCTGTGAAGCGTTAACACTAAAATGAATGTGGTTAATGTTTGTAATAATTGTGTGTCATTAAGGTGCTGAATAGCATGGTTATGATTATTTTTGGGTGAAAATCAAAAATCAAATCAAAATGAAGCGATAGACATAACGTTTTTCTGAGCTTTTTCTTGCGAACCGTCAATTAAAAGCAACAATGCAGCAACATCGTTCCCACATCCTCCCTTCGTGCGCCTGCAACAGCTGTGGGAGTATGAGGGAACTAATGATCTCCAAGCAGCCTAATGGGGTCCAACATGTTCCACGCGACACTGTGGGGTACATCCATGAGTCACTCACCGAGACCGAGGCTCAGCCTGACTCCAACGCCTCCACTCTCTGGCATTTACTGCCTGTCACTGTCTAGTTGCCTTCATCTAAGGAGACAGCAGGGTTTCGCTGTGCTGGGGTAGAGGGGAGCAGTTGTTCGCCTCTGAGAAGCTACTATCTTGGAGCTGAGTCACCATCTATGTGTCACACCCCGTCCGGCCCAGGGTCTAGAACATTGATCGCCCGCGCTCGGCGCTCCAACCGTCGCCCCGGATCGATGGGAGCGTTCGTCTCGTGTTCCCCCGGTGGGGGGGGGGGACTTGAGAGAGAGAGAGATGTCCTCATCTCCCGGGTTCAACTACACTGTGACCCGAGGAGTAAATGCGCCGGACTACGCGGGCTGAAAAATGTATAATTTGAATCTGTATCACTTCATGAATACATGTTGAGGAATTTGCTTGCGTGGCCTTGGTGCAGAGAGATCAATAACTCACATAGCGACATACACATTCTACCTCACGTGTTAGGAGGACAACTGCACACTGCCAGTGCCTGTTGTATAATACAGTAGGCCATACATATCATATCATATCATATCATATCATATCATATCATATCATATCATATGACAGTGGAGTGTACTATGTACTCTATACACAACAAGGATTCTATTGATACACTCAGCAGTATGGAAGTAAAACACAATGAGTTGTACTTGTATTCTAAGATTCGCAAGGTTGTAACACGACTTGCAAACTTGCAACACAAATGCACAAACGCGTATTCCAATCCTTAAGATGAAAAGCAAAATGCGTGTCCGTGCAACACAATTTGCAAACTTGTGATGAAATGTGTAAAATTCATTTTGCAGACAAATGCATTTGATGTTACGAGTCATCAAAAACATTTGTGCCTGTTCCTACCACAGGAAATCACAACACAATTTTGTAGTGAACCACAATTTGCAAATATGCAAAACTCATTTTGCAGACTTGGAATGTAGGTTGTAGGTGAGAGTCCAGCGGTGCTGTGGAACAACATACCATGAGATAGAAGTACTGAAATGTATGGAGGAAGTTCTGAGCCTTGCTGAACATGAATATAGATCCCTACGCTTAGGTAGCGCAGTGTATAAAGACAGACAGAGGAAACAACAGAGAGCAACAGAGAGAAGGTAAAGCATGAAACTGTGATCAAACAGTTCAAACCAGGGGGACTATAAGATACTTGGGCTGTGCGATCAATGCAACGTGACGAGTGCTTTTTCTGAGTCACATTTTGGGAAATTCATCATCTAATTAAAGTCTCACTCCAGTCGTTTTAATATTTGCGGTATTCGCCGAACGGAAGCAAAGAGAGGTCATTTAAACTGCAGTGTTTTATGCGACGTGGGCAGTAACTTTCCAGCTGTCTGTCTAGACTAGCCACGTCAGAGTATGAAACATTGCGTATCAAGTCACGTTGGTTTGGCTCTGTTTAGAAAATTGAGTTTTCCGCCCCAAAATTCTCATAAATTACTTAAATGGACATTTTGGGACTTGATTCATTGTGGAAAGCCATTGTGCAGCACCAGGATGCATGTATCAGCTCAAAATAAAATAAAAAATCAATCATATGAAGGCTGCACTTGTTGTGTCTGGGACAGCTCCAGCAGCGAGTGCCCATACCAGACCAGATAATCAGGCCGCGAGCCAGGAACGCATTCACTAAACCTGATGGCCTCTCCAAAATATGGCTGAGCTGGAGTTAGAGAGTTGCGCAGCCTGGCGATCCTCCAAGCCAGGGGGAGAAAAGACTTGCCAGCCCCTTCAGGAGCAGAATGAAATAAATCAAGATATAACCAAGTGAGAAAAGCCACCATTTTTTTTTTTACAACTTGCACAGGTCGAATGTCGCAACACAAATCGGACATGTAGACACGGTTTAACGTTAGAATCACCGTGAGGTCATTTTTACCTCTCTCGCTTTTTTAAATGCTTGTAATTCTGTTTCAATAAAAACCCATCAGGCTCTGTGTCCATGACTTTTGCAGACAATAAGTTATAAGTCTTTATACCAACAACCTCCACAAGGTCAAAATGACCTTGAAGAGATCCACCGTCCTGCTCCCCCTCTCTCTCCCCCTAGGGAGACACTAGGTAGAGCAGGAGGGAGGATCTCTTCTGTAGGCCCAAAGCAACACAGGTGTCTTCCATCAGAACATCATTATGAAACAACACAAAATGGAAAAGACACAAGCACACTCACAATACATGATACACAACAAGCCGTAGTAATGCCTGCCGTCAACAGACTTAAAACATTAGAAATGTAGAAATGTAGTGATGCTATTGGTGATCATGTGTTATTAGTGATGAACGTTCTGAGTTATAAAAGTGGTAGTTTCATCCCAGCTGCTGGTCAAAGATACGGGAACTCCCATAGAACACGTCTAATCCTGTTTTATGAAAAATTAAATCAGGTATGTAGTAAGCAACCTTTCTTTCTTTATCTAGTTTTCTGTTTATGGATATACTACTCAGAAGAACACATTTTAGACTGTAAACACATCTTGATAACCGTTTTAAAAGCCATTAACCTATACCAGAGACGGCGTTCCTATGATTATTACTTCAGTCATGCCAACACTAACCTTGTTTTCTGAGTTATAACAGAAATAAACTGAAACGTGAGCGTTGGAGCTGTGAGACAGAGGAAACAGAGTGCTGGGGGCAGGTGTCATACTGTGAAACTAATGGAAGGAACAGTAATGAATCATTTGTGTTGTTGTCGAAGCACAGCAGAGCTCACATCGCTATCAACCATTTGAAAAGTTTTGTACACCGTTTTATTTTAATAACTTTTCATGAACTTTGTGGACTGTTTTATTGCAAAATTAATGTGAGCGATGCTGCACTTTATCAAGAATAGGCAGTGAGGGTTAGAATATAGGATAGCCATAAAAAATATTGATGGTAATGTAAATATTGCTCCATTTAGATAATGTGCGCTTCCAAAAACCTACAAATCCATTTTGGAAAAATGCAGCATCCCCCCGTCATGGAGGACTCATAATTAAATAGGTGCAGTAAAAGTGTGTTCATTCAGGCAACCAAGTACTAAATTCCTTACAAAAAAATTCTTGAAGAATGTTGAGCTACCAAAGAGTTTAGAACAGCAGGTGCTGCTGTTTTGAGATGGTGGATATCACATTTTGGAGCAAAACCTTGTATTTAATTTGGGAGCAAAACTTGTATTTTATCCATTTCATTAGAGTGCATTTTAATTTCCATTTCTACTATCCATTTGAAATGTAATTTCCTGGCTAGACGGTGGGAACTATGAAACCTTGACTGTGATTTATATATAAAAAAAAAAAAAACACTTGACCGGTGCCCTCTTGTGGTTGTAGGAGTTAAAGCGTCCGCAGGCTGGACTATAACTCACTGTAACTATAGATGGTGA
>OMKK01051738.1:12392-26529 GCA_900302305.1 Polymixia japonica
GGGGGGGGTGGCGTAGAGGGAAATGAGGTCCAGGCAGTACATCTTTTCTCAATGGAGGCAGTGGCTGAGAGCACAGCGGTGGGTGTCTGCTGCTGGGCTGTAGGTGAGGATCAGGAGGTGTTTGTTGCCACGGTTCACGAGCAGGGCCCCTCGACAGGCCCGTTTGATGTGGTCGGCTCCTGTCGGCGGCTGGCTCTTTGCGCTGGTGTGACAGTCATTGCCGGGTGAGTGACTGTCAATGCCTGGGCCAACAAAAGAGGAGAAGACAGGCATTCATGGGGCCTGATAATGGCCAGGCCAGGACAAGGCTGCCATTCTCATACACTTTGATCATGTGGATTCTTTTGCACACCTTTGTAGGGGCTCCCTATTTGTTTAACAGATGGAGAGAGGGCTGTTTTTGAAAATGCTTCACCTGGCCAGGGAAACTTGCAGGAGATATTTCTTCGTGAGATGCTTGTTTAGTAAATGCTTTTAACATGTGTTTGTGTGTGTGTGTGTGTGTGTTGAATGTAAGTGAGTGTGTCTGTCTGTGTGTGTGTGTGTGTGTGTGTCCGCACCTCTTCGACGGAATTAGTGACCTGTCCCCTGTGGAAAAAGGACCGCTTTTCAAGGCCATTTCTCATGGGCCTCCACATATGTGACATCTGAGACAACAAAGTAATATTTGGATCTGCATTTGGAAATTTTATGAAAACACATTTTCTGCATCACAGTATTTGGCTGCAGCTGGATGATGCTGTACAGTAGGACTTTTCATACCCTGCTGTACATATTGCCAAATAATTCATACAAAGAATAATTTCATGGTAGCACTATAATCATTGTAATGAAGTTAGTTTGTCCATTACTCTCTATTACATTACAAGAAGACATCTGAAGGACCCTTCAGGCTTTTGCAAAGACCATTACTGTAATTTTGACCACTGTGACTCACGCCACTCGTAACAGGGTTTCCCCATCTTCAGATGGCTTCAGTCAGTGATTCAGTTAAGAAAACTGCTTAAGATTTGTCATGCTACTATTTACAAGTTTAACTTGATTGAATAATGGCTGAAATTGGAAAGGCCAATTAAGTGTTTTCCCTTTAATGATGATAAGTCAGCCTCCGCAATGCTACCGTACCTACTATAGCTGGTTGTTCTTGCTTCTCATTAGAAGGCCGAGAAATCGCCGAACCAGCAGAGGTTGTTTTCTAACAGCCTCCTGCTTTATCTGTCCTCTCTTATCTGGTTCTGATGTATCAGTATTCAGATCAGATATCTACAGCCACTTAATCATAGTTTGTCAAGTCATACGTTTCTTCTCAGATCACTGCTAACTGTTCACTGCATCAGATAGACAACACGCTTATCACAGTGCCACCGACAATAGACAATGGTCACGAAGCAGGATATGCAAATGGTCATGTACTGACTGTGACTGAGTTGCTGTGGTCTGGTCAGTTCCTCAACTAGCTCCGGATGTTTGTTCAGCCAACCACAACAGACAGCTCAAAGATATCAAGAACACCTGCATTGGGTTTAAACCAACAAAACAGGAAGTGTTAGATCACGTTGAAAGCATAAATTGCATAATCACTGAAATTATAACACTTTGCTGCCAGTGGATAATATGGATGAGATAATTTCCTTGTGAATTTTTAAACTCTTTGCAATTTAGCATCGAAAAAGCCAGTACATTGTTGTGGTGTATATCTGGAAACAGTTTGATTTTCAAAAAGTCATTCTAGCCTTCTGATGCTAAGCTACAAAGTTGCAAAATGCATGTACTTAAAAGCACGAGGTCAAGGGTGACAAACTGAAAAACAAAGACGATAGTAACAGAGCAAGAAAGAGAGAGAGTGGGGTGAGATAGAGAAGAGAGAAAGGGAGAGAGAGAAAGAGAGAGGGGGGGGGTGAGTTAGCAGGCAGGCAAAACAATTAATAATAGGGAGCTATTACTGAGGGATTGTCAGTGCTAAGAGGGAGGTCGGGTTTCAGACTCTTTTGAAGACTTTGATGGTACAAAACAGACCTCATTATAGAGATATTATCTCTATTCATACACTTGCAGAGCTGCTTGGATCCCTGCTGGGAAAGATTAGGTTCCTTCACTTGAGAACATCCTCCTTGCCTTGGGTAGCAGAGTGGTGTTCTCTGCTCTCGGCGCACCCATCCATCCCAGCTTAATTTAGCTCAGCCCAGCCCAGCTCAGCTCAACATTTGGCCCAGGCCAAACCAGACCCAGTGACACCCGGGGAGAGGGACACAGACCAACCTGGGAGCAGGGTAATCCATCCGTGGCTAACAGGCAGCAGGGCTACGTTAAAAAAATGTGTGGTAGCGCCGATGGGAGATCAAACTGAAATTACAATCAAAAGTTATTTCTCTTACCAGAGAAATGTGTTATTTTTTCACGAACTGGTCCATCCACCTGCTTCTGATCTTTGAATTTAGAAGACAAGCTGTGGTTTGGGGCTTTGTTTTACATGATTATTATCAGACCGGCATACAAGTGTACATGATACTGGTTATTTGAAGGCTTTAATGTTGTGCTTTTTTCCCGTTTGCAAATTAAAGTGGTGGAGCCGATAACAGGATATTTACAAATTCACAAATGAGCCAAACGATTCTAAATAGAGTTTTATTCTAGAGCTTTTATCAATACTTTATTGTTACAACCTGGAACTATGTATATTATCTAACATCTACTTCACAAAGTAATGCATTATGCTTGTGTTCAGTTTAGCACTGAGCTCAGAGCCCAAACGTTTGCTTCCAAGACGACAGAAAGCAATCTCCTGCCACATCTGACATTCAGATGAGGCCCAAACTTTGTTCTTGACCTCAGGGGGCACTCTGACTTTTAAGTTAGGAGTTATACAGTATATGGAATGATTGTATGATTTTAATTATGGGCAATTTCAGTAGAGGAAGGGCAAATGGTGCTTCCTGGGGGCTTTCTCTCTCTTTTGCTCTTGCTTTATCCCTCTCGTGTGTGTGTGTGTGTGTGTGTGTGTGTGTGTGGGTGTGTGTGGGTGTGTGCCAGAGGGACACTACACTGACAGAGGAAGCCTGACAGACCTTGCCCTCTATGAAGTTAGAGTACGAATGACCATATCACTGATAGTAATAATTAAAATGATTCATAACTGTTATAGTTATACAGAGCAAATTATATATATATAAAAGGGAGCAATTTTGTTTGTCATATCTAAAAAATATTGTATCTCTAATGATTAAATTTGGATTTTTAGGCAGGCATAAGCAAAGACAGCGGTAACGCAAACTCTATTTACTGCAGGTCTATGGTAGACGTTGGGGAATATTGTTTTCCATTACGGTGGTGATAGAGTGAGCTAGAGCACCCTAAATCAATTACCGAGCCAAGGCTGTGAACACTCAGCTGTCCTGAAAACTATTTACATCTTTTTTGAAGATGGGGAAACAGCTTTATACAAATGCTAACAAAAAACATATTCACATTGTGCTCTATCGCTCTCTCTCTCCCTCTCCCTCCTTCTCTTTGTCTCTCGGCCTTTCTTACTCCCTGCGATTCCAGTAATGTTAAAAAGCGCATGAAGGGCAGTGGCTTAAAAAAATTTTCTCATGCAGAACTCATTTGCCTTTTGAAGTAGGCAGAGAGGAGAGAAAAGCAGAGTTTGGAACAGTAAAGGAGGATGAACGCAGCGGAAGTGTAGAGACACTGAAGCCCGGTTTAATTGGGGGTGAAAGACTATGATTTTTACGAAGGGCCCATGTAGATCTATGCTGAGAGAAGCTTTGATGAGGAGCCCGGCGGGCACCAAGGACCAGAACATACCGGCAGGTAGACAGGAATGGCTGGGGGGGTTGGGGGGCTGGGTACTGGGAATTGAGAGTTTAGAGATTAGAGGCGACTGGTCTCTTTCTCACCATCCTTTTATGATAGTAGGGTTTAAATGGGGACTAGGGGGACAGCGAGACTCTGGGAGCAGTTTACAAGCTAAAGAGTGTGAAGTGACTGTCGTCCTCCCTGTGCACACACTCTTCAAACACACTTCCAGCGCTGGACAAGTGTGGCCTCGGGGTGGTACACATCATTGAAACAGGGACCCTTTTAAAGAGGAAGTAATTGCCACTGCTAACTGGACAGCCTCACTTGAGAACATGTGTTGGGAAGTGCTGCTGCTTTCTCTCTCTCTCTCTCTCTCTGTCTCTCTCTCTCTCTCACTCACTCTTTATTGCGCTCTCTCTCTTTCTTGCTCTCTCTCTCTCTCTCTTTCTTGCTCTCTCTCTCTTTCTTGCACTCTCATAGAGGATGCAGAAACAGAAAAGAGCAAGACAGTTGTTAAATTTTCCACACGTACAGTCACTGGTATTTTGCAATCTGTAAGAGAGTGTTGCTTTTATTATTGTCGCTCTCCATATGAATGTTCATAATAATTAGGTCAGAAAAGTCGATAGCCTAAACAACGTGTTGGAAAACGCTCATGGTATGGGATGCGGCACGCTAGATAAGCTTTGTAAAAAAAACGTTAACGCGTGAGTAATGTATGGAATTCCTCTGTCACTTGTGAATCAGGTTCATTTGACAGCCTGTAAAAGACGGACAAAAGTGTGGGAAGTCACAAAAAAAGGTGTTCTTCATTTCCGTCCCGGACTCGCAAATCACACGGCTAAACTTCAGAGAGGGTGTTTCATTGAAACATTAACACAGGTGATCAGAGAGTCTCTCAGGCCTCATCTGGACTAACTCTGCCGACACTCCCAATCCGCCCAGTGTTTCTGACCGCTTGATGATTCAAAGCAGCGGCTGAAAAAAAAAAAAAAAGCCTTAATTTGACCCATGTGTCCGGAGTAAAAAAGGAGACAAGAGGAGTCAGCGTGCAGGTGTCAAAAAAAAAAAGGGTGTCCTTCGCCACGTCACTGGACGGCTACGGAGTTGAAGCCGACTTGACTTGTGTTGAAAAAAAAACAAAAACGCCTGGCCGTTTAAATTTGCCGGAGACACCGGAGGTCACAGGATAGGATCGGGATCTAACTCTTTCCAGGTGTCTCCCCCCTACGAGAAAGAGCAATAAAAAAAAAGCCTCTGGTAAAAAAGAGCTAATGACTCGTCTCTTTCTACGAACCACGATAGAGAGAAATAAACGATGCTAAGGGGGAATAATGAAAGGATGGTGTCTGATCCAAAGGCTCTCTTGTTTGTTTCACATGGTTATGAATGAGTTCAGTGGCCCCGCCCCTTTTCTTTCAACCCCCAGATGCAAGCCCTGCCCAGGATAAAATGCAGGACAACTCCAGCTACTGGTTCCATGGGGGACTGACTGACTGACTGACTGATTGACTGGCTGGCTGACTGACTGAATGCACACAGGAGAGAGTGAGGCCATTCACTTACTGCTTCACTGCCCCATACAAGCAGACAAACACACACACACACACACACACACTCACTGACTGCCGCTCGCTCTGCCACTCATGCACAGATACACTCGCTCTGCCTCTCAAACTGCCTCGGTCTGTCTTTTCCTCTCTCTCACTCTCTCTCTCTCTTTCCCTGTCACAAACCCATACCAGCTCTCTCCCTCCCTCCCTCACTGACTCCCTTACACACTCCCACTCTTTCCCTTCTCTCTGCCTCTCTCTTTCTCTCTCCCTATCACACACTCACACATACACACACACAGTCAGTCACCAAGCCTCATTCAACTCCCTCTCAGCCACGGGTCAGCAGCTCAGACAGGCACCTTATTTCACTCCAGCTGGGAAGAGCAGAGCATCGCAAGGTGCACGCACACATACACACACTTACTCACAGAGACACACACACACACGCACACACTTACTCACAGACACACACACACATATCCACGCACACGTAACCATACAAACAAACACATACGCACGCATAAACACTCACTACACGCATACACACTCACATAGACTTGTACACACACACACACACACACACACCCACACACACACACAGAGAGACGCACACAGACATACATCCCAGGACTTAAACTCTGGAACAAGAAAGAAGACTTCAAACCAAGGAAGAGGACAAACAAACAGAAACAAGGAACAAAACTGGAGAACAAATGACCTTTAATGGATTTATAAAATGACTAGATTTTATGGAGTGGATGCATAGAATCCAAAAAGAATAGGAAAAGACAAGAGGACGTATTACCAACCAACCAAAAAAGAAACAAAAAAAACCCACAGACAAGCTCATCTCTGTAAGACAGCTTGTTGTCAGCCCGTGTTTCCTGCAGCGCAGATCGGTCACTGTTGACATCCAGAGGATCCGCTTGTGCGTGCCATTTCCCTCCCTTCTCTCCCCAGGACTCTCTCCCACCGCTTCTCGGCAGCCCTCCGCTGGGGCATCTCCCGGTCAGCAAGCATGCCTACAGCCCGCGCAAGGTGCACCTTGGGAGTCTGACCCATCATGTGCGGATGGACGCCACCCGTGGCTGGTCTCTGTCCTGAACCTGCCCCTGGCACCGCCACCGCCGCAGCCCCCACCGGGCCACTCCCTCCCCTGCCCAGCGTGGCCTCCCTCTGCCTGGCATGCTTCACCCTGCTCCTGGTCACCACTGGCGTCGCCACGGGGGCCTGTCCTCCCGGGGTAGGGCATGAACCCCTTCAGGCGCTGGCGGGCGCCATCAACTGCTCGTGGACACTGGAAAGGCACACCCGCAGTTACAATCACCTGGAGGGCGACGTCCGACTGCGGCGCCTCTACTCCGCCAACAAGTTCTTCCTCTGCATTGACAAAACAGGCAAGGTGGACGGCACACGGCGGAAAAACTACGCTGACAGTAAGTAGCGGACGCTGTCTAGGTACAGTACGCCACGGCGCTGTAACTTTCATGTTTGTTATGTGACAGAGAGAAGGGGTGGGATGCCCTGTGATGCGCTCCATTTCTCTTTTTATGGTTGGACTTTCTTATCAGTATAGTTTTATAGCAGTTAGATGTATCCTGCGGTCATATCAGTCTGGCCGTGTTATTTGTGTTGTGTTTAGAGTGCAAGAGAAGGGTTGCTAGGTGAGCAGGGAATACCCCAGTGTGGATTCAGGCTCCTCATGGGAAAGCCGGCGCTGTGTTTACAAGAAAGCGGACTTGAGGAAAGACATTGTGCATCAGTTGGTCCTGCAAACCGGGCATGGGAAAAAAGCTTCAATTTCACTAAGGATTAACTTGTCAAAACTGTGTTGAAAGTACACCAGTTGTGAGGGGCAGATGTGGCAGCAAACACAGACACAGTCAGCTTGCTCACGGTTTTACACATCTTGAGCTTGGTGATTGACTGTGTTTAAGTCTTTGTAATTTAAACTGCTGATCTCTCTCTCTCTCTGTGTGTGTGTGTGTCTGTGAGCTTATATGTGTGTGTGTGTGTGTGTGTGTGTGTGTGTGTGTGTGTGTGTGTGTGTGTGTGCGCAAGTGTGCGACTTCAAACTAAAAACCAGTGAGCTAGCCTCAAATGTGTATCCAGCAGGTGCATTCGGGGCTTTCTATACAAAATGATTTACTGACAACAGTGAAGGAGTGTTCCACTGGCTGTCCTGCACACAGCGGTAAATCTCCCCCTAGAAACTCCTATCAGCACGGATCTCCCATGGCCCCAACACATCAAACCACTCAGCACCTGCTCACACAGGGCAGCACCTCCCAACGTGATCTCAACGCTCAGTATGCAGCGGTTCGGTTGTGTCCTAGATAGATTATTCCCTTTAGCAGGGCTGTAGTCTATACACAGTCTGTGGGTAAGGGACACCTGAGAAGAGGGGTTGTTCGCAGAGTAACCGTGCCTCCTCAATGCCTCCATCAATGGGTGTCTTTCAGACGCTTGACCAGGTCAGGAGAGCCGACTCCGGTCGTGAGCTGACCTCCCTCCCCGTTAGTCACTGACTGATGGCTGGATGGCTCTCAGAGACATTTATGCCTTTGACGGTTATATTTATGTATTTTGTCGTTAATGCCTTTTTATACAAGCGGGTGAGTCAGAGTTTTTCCATGCCTCTACTGGGGGGCAGGAGCAGCTGCTGTGTCCAGCCGACAGCCCAGTCCGTCTGTTGCCACCGTTTCAGGCTCCAACCTGCAGACCTGGTGACGTTTGTTAACCTGCTGGGATTACTTACCTGGCAGATTCTTTTAAAACCTCACACACATTGGTATAATTCAAATGGACTTAAATTGTCACTGTGTTAGAGTTGTGCCGGTATGCCTCTCCAAGTAGGGATTTCATGTTTTCATATTAGTGGTAATATATGTCAGCTACTATAATAAAATACTACTCCTAGCTTGAATTTGACACGCGTCTGCAGAGTGGTAGCAATTGCAAATTGGAATTTAAATTGAAACAAGCGTTCATGGTTCTTGGAAAAAGCACGAAAGCGACGTGTACGAATTGTGAAATTCGCACTGTGCCTTTCCACGATCTTGTCAGAAACGCTTATGGGCACGGTTGTATGGAGTGGCTCTCCATGAAAGAGTGCAGTCCCCTTAAATGTAATGCCCTCATACGCTGTAGCCATCATCCCCTCATTTCCTTCAGTGGAAAGAACGAATCTCTGTAGGCTCACAGAGAGAGAGAGAGAGAGAGAGAGAGAGGGAGAGAGAGAGAGAGAGAGAGGGTGTGTACCTGCACCCTGAGCCGAGCGCAGTGCCAAACCAGCGGTCATCGAGGCTTTGCCTCAAAATTATGAAAATGGACCTCATGGTCAAAACGGTGGTTGTACCTTGCAACGGGGCAGATCTGGTTTAGGGCTATTTTAAGGATCACTTTCTTTCTGTACAAGGCTACCGCTGCTACCGATGCATTAGGATGTTTTAAATCGCACTTAAAGCCTCCTGACCTAGAGAATCTCCTGATACTGATACAGCAGCCTTGCTTTAGACGGGAGAGGGAGAACTAGGAGGAAATTGTGCATATTTAATAACCAGGCCAGCGACTCGGATACATCTGCGCACATCTCTCGTCTTATAAAAACGATGCATCTGTACGTGTCCTGCCTGTACGCAGACGGACGCTTGCACCGTACACGCCCGCACAAACAGACACAGAGACCCTCGGCACAACTTAACGTAGCTCAGCACTGCCCATCCCGGCGTGGCCACAACGCAGCGCTTCTGAACGCTGTCCAGAAAGCCCGGCCGACCCCTCCTCTGTCCTCCGCGTTGCCCTTACACTCTGTCGACACGGCTACATCGCCCCGACAGCTCTGCCTGACCTACGCCCAGCCCCAGCCCTCACCTCCACCCCACTCAGTTTTTCCAGCCCTGACTCTCAACCTCTCAGGTGCAAAAACAGTCAGAATTAGTCAACAGGGCCCTCTGCTAATTGAGGTTGGAAAATATTGTATCAATCCCAGTGGAGCAAGGGCATGGAACAGCTGAGGGAGAAAGAGTGATTTAGAGGGATGGTGGGTTAAAGAGGACTGTTTAGGACAAAGACAGATAGGGTGGGAGGGAGATAACATAGATAAGTGCATTTTTGCTTATGACAGTGTAATGTGGTTTTGACAGGACACATTGCTTTTTTTTTATACAGAATTATAGCAATCACAGCAATTAATCCGTCCATTTATTGATAAAGGTTAGATAAGAGGAATGTAAACATCTTTCTGCTGAGTAATGAAATTTAGGAGTTACATCGATAACAGACAGGAAAGGCAGAATATGTATCAGTTGCATTTATAATGATCTGTTCTGAGAGAGACAATACCATCCTGTCTTATCTGAGCACAAGTACTGTATGCACATGAACATGAACACACACACACACACACACACACACACACACACATACACACAAACATACACACAAACAAACACACAAACAAACACAAGCTCACACTTCAGCGCTCAGAAATACCAATTCCTAAAACTTGTTATTGTCACAACTAGGGCTGTCAACGAATATTCTAAATTCAATGATATAATCGAATTGTAAAAAAAAAAAAACACACTTCCGATTGTGAAAATTAATAGTTGATTGTAAAAAAGCAAAAAAAGCAGCACTACTGCGGCTGTCGGCCTCACGGGTTCTCATGTGGGCCTGAAACACTAAGATAATTGTTGTTCCATGTTTATCACAGCACAGCGTGTCTGTTCTATATACCATTGCTCAGCAAAGATGGAAAAATACTATCAAATTATTTATTTAAGCCAGTATGAATATTACCTAACCTGTATAAAAATCGAATAACACATCAATTACAAATCATTCATTTGATCTCGTTTTCAGTTCTCACTCTAGCACCAACCATGGAGAGAGAGAGAGAGAGAAAGAGAGAGAGAGAGAGAGAGAGAGAGAGAGGGTGTGTACCTGCACTAGGGTTTTTAAATGAATAGGACATTACTTTATTTGTTTATTTTGTAATGTGTAGGTATGTAGATCTTTTAAAAGACATGTTCATGTTGAAACAAATATACCTGTACAAGTCGTTATACTGTATCTCTCATTGTATTGGTTTGCCCTCTTATGGACATAATGCGCAAAAATAGATATTTGAATGGCTCGAACCTATGTGTTTTTTTTAGAAGGAATAATCAAACGTCATTTTTACCAATTTTGACAGCCCTAGTCACAACTGAGCCATAAGCTTACCATGCCTTTGAAGTATTTGTTAAACAAATCAGGTGGATAGGCATTGGATATAGTAGAGTACCTGACTATTATCTGGCTATGGCCTGTGAAACCACACACGCTAAGTACATGTCCCAGATGATTAGGATCCACTGGGTCACAGATGTTACTAAAAATAACCTGTTGAAATACTAATGAGAAGAGACATAGCCTTCAGTACTTTGAGTGATTGGAGAGAGGGCCTCGACATGTTTTTCTTTTGACCTATGGTAAAGCAGCAAATGATCGAAGGGAAAAACACACCCAAGTGTTTACAAAAGCTCCAGAGGCAGGTACGCATCATATCCTGTCCTGGGTCATCGGTCATACCTTGCTAATTAGACAGAGCTACAGTACAACAGCTGTGCAGGCACACCTAGCAACCACTACACGATCAATTGCAATAGCCAATCAAAAAATTGAGAAGAGACGGGTCAAGTAGAGTAGAGTACAATAAAGTTGAGTAGACTATAGTGGAGTAGAGTAGAACAGAGTTGAGTAAAGTAGGCTAGATTAGAGTAAAATTACAATGAGCATAGATTAAACATTTTGCTCCATGTCAATTCACCCAAAGTCTAATCCTTAATACATATAGAATAATTACACCTACAGTATGATAACAAATGAAACAAATATTACTTCTCACTATCGTGATACATCTCTGCATAATGGCAGGCCTCAGAACATTTAGGCCATTTTTACATGTCATCTTAAAGGACGTGCTAAATTGTGAGTGCGCGTGGCTGTGGGCATCAAACGCTTGTGCAGCCTCCAGGAAGTGACAGTCCATTCACCCTTAGGAAATAAGGTCACCCCGCTACACCGCTAAAATCAGAGACTAGACTGCCTCCAGGCTAACGCCATTCTGCCTCTACCCCTCTCCAGCCGTGCAACTTTTAGTGCTAGGGTGTGTTGTGTTTACCAAATTTCCTTTGCTGTGTAACATCTTGCTGTTTGATGTGAGAGTTTTCCTTCACACCGAGTACATAAGTGTATTTTACTTGGACGGAACCCATAGGAAGAAAATCTTCCACCCGCCTGGCAATATTGTGGAAATGATTCAAACTTGTTTTAAAAAGGGGAAACTGACACTCTCTGAGGAAAGGACAGACTGGAAAAAAAAAGAGATGAGTTACATCAGAAGAGATCATGAAAATGTGCATGTAGCAAAAAGAAAAGGTACCAGAGGTGGGAACAAGTCCAAACGTTTTCCTTAAGTAGACATCTATGATATTTCACCCAGGTTAGAGTAAGAATATTCATTTTAAAGTCTAGAAAATTGCGTAGTAATTTAAGTAAAAGAATTGCTCACTGATAAAATACTAATTTACTTACAAGCAAAACTCTTTATTAGATTTTGCGCATGTTACAAAATCTTCCAGTTCCCTAGTTTGACGTCATTATCGATCATAGCTTTGGGGATTGTTCTTTAATACAAAGCTGTAGTATTTTTACAGTGATAGAGGATAAAGCCAGGGAAGGCTTTTCTGTAAATACCAGATCTCATTGTATTCAATACATGTACTGTATGTCTAAAAATAAAACATACTCAAGTAAAAGTAGGAGTAAATACTTGTGAAATGCAAATACAGACTTTAAAAATACCCAGTATAGTATGAACAGTGGTTGTAACTACATCCTCTCCAGCTCTGGCAAGGACTCACTCATTAATGTAATATTATTTTGGAAGAGAAGACATTTAAGAGAAGAAAATAGAAGAGAACAGTAGTTCCATCAGAGCCTTAAAGAGGCTGGACAGGAAGTTGGTGATATGTCAGTATTTCTTAAAGCTCTTGTTTTGGTCCCAGATGGTCAAAGTATAGTTCTTACATATACAATCTATGAACCGAATCCCAGTTTTACCTCATTACCTGCAACAAAATCTTTAGTTTACCAACGCAATAGTTTGGTTGGTTTCAGTTTCCACTCTTCATCGCATCTGTTACCTAGGCTCTATTCTGCGGACCGAGACGTTCACCTGCCACAATGGCCGACGTTACAAAACAAGTATTCTGCCGCTTAAAAGGCGTGAGAAAGTTGTATTCTGTTCTTACCGCTTTTACCTCCTCATCGTGACTCACCGTTAATTCTGGTAGAGCTCAGACAGGGACGTGCGACTGGATCAACAGCATCAGGGCCAGGGGGGCAAAAATGGGAAGCACCTGGCCAGGGGGACGCCTTTGGTGTTTTGAATCAGGGGAATACACATGTTAATGAGGGTAAGAGAAGGGCTGAGGCGTGCTCTGCTCAGTATTGAGGTGGAAATTAAAAGCTGGAAGAGCGCTGGAGGCTTTCCCGCTGCTCATTAGGGCCTTATGCAAGGTTTCCTCCGGGTCGTCTACGCTGAGAGGGGCTTCGTGGACATGTGAGTGCCAACAGGAGGGGAAAATCCCACGAATCCCGCTTTTATAATCCGTCCCAATAAGGACAGTGGCCCTGGTCCCCGAGTGGGAAATGATGAAAGTCAACCCCCTTGCCAGCTGTTCCTGGCGCAGAGATGCAGAAAGCTGAATTAAACATTGCTCAGACTCCGCGCACATGCACAGACACACAGGAATGCGTGCACGCTAAACATGAGTGTGCACTCTCAAACACGCGCACGTGCGCGCGCGCGCACACCACACACACACACACACACACTAGCCTGGGAACATTGTGGGACAAGTGTGTCTATGTCACTCTAATTAGCCTAGCTTCCCTGGTTTCTGCCACCAGGGATTGATATCATGAATGGTCCCTTAAAATGTAGCAATTAGTAGCTAACAACCTTTAGCAGTCTGGCTCTGGCTCCACTCTCAGCTTTACTGGGTTCATCAGCAGGTTTATAGAGTCTGACTTTGGCTTCAACAGCCAATTTCTTTATAACATCCCACAGCTCTGAACATCCTGTGGGTGCAAAGGAGAACACAAAGGAGAGGATTTCACAGTGCCAGTAACCCGCCACTTAGACCCTGAGCCCGATGATAAAAGATGTTCACACTGATGCTTTTAAAGACTTAGAGAACGATACTGAATAGGAACCTCATATATTTCACTTTCTTCACACTTTAAGAAAGAAATTATGTGTGAAAATAGAAAATTGTTAAAAGGATACACAAACATTTAGTTTTAAGTCCCCACATGTTCTCTGAGCCTGAAAAAATAAACATTACATTTGCTTCTATTTTCCAGCTTGTTCCCAAAGGCTGGCTATCTGGTGCAGTCCAAAAGCTACTCCTTCAATGATTTAGGTTCTTTATACACCATTGTAATGAGCCACAATTTGTTACAGTAGGGCAATGCTATGTTATACATGGCCTGCCAGCCAAGCAGTAACTTTTTAAAATGGGAGTGAAGTTTGGCTTTTGCCTCAATGAGAGGACATTAGTGCTGTTATTACTATGTGTGTTTTTTTGTGAAAGGCGTAAAATTAGTATTAATTAGATCAGTTGGGAACAGCCAGCCAGTTAGTCTTACTCATTCAGCACCATATGTTTGGAATCACAGGCCAAAGGAAATATTGTCACCGAGTAGCAACCACCACTCACAGCTCAGCT